>WAAF01008814.1:1013445-1030979 GCA_013400475.1 Tricholaema leucomelas
AGACAGCAATGAGGTCTGCCCTGAGCCTCCTCTTCTGCAGGCTGCACACCCCCAGCTCCCTCAGCCTTTCCTCACAGGGCTGTGCTCCAGGCCCCTCACCAGCTTGATCACCCTTCTCTGGACACGTTCCAGTACCTCAACATCTCTCTTGAATTGAGGAGCCCAGAACTGCACACAGCACTCAAGGTGTGGCCTGACCAGTGCTGAGTACAGGGGAAGAATACCCTCCCTTGTCCTGCTGGCCACACTGTTCCTGATCCAGGCCAGGATGCCATTGGCTCTCCTGCCCACCTGGGCACACTGCTGCTTGTTTGAAAAAAGCAAGAAATTTATTATGTCTTTTCATGGCAATCTTAAGACCTAAGAAGTTCTCAGAGAATGAGCTGTCCAGGGAGGTGGTGGAGTCATCAATCCTGGATGTGTTTGGAGGTCGTTTGGATGTGGTGCTTGGGGCTATGGTTTAGACTGAGCCTTGCAGAGTAGGGTGATCATGAGGGTCTTTTCCAACCTGAGTGTTTCTGTGATTCTGTGAATTCTGTACTTCCTACACAAGCTTATTTATGAGTAATCAAAATCAAAACAAAGATTTGGCTTCCAACACCAGGAACGTCTATGCTAAATGAATCAGTGTGAAACATAAGGGGAAAAAACCCCTGCTTGACTGCTCTTTTCTGGTGCTAATTATGCCAGGAGTTACTTTGGAGGCTGATTCCATATGAGATTGTGCTCATCCTTCAATGACATTTTCATTTTTTAATTGCATTTGCTTCATCCATTTAGAAAAGAGGTTTATTCAGAAGAGGCATTCCACTCCCAAAATGAGAGCAACCACCCACAGAGCCAGTTAGGACCACCTTAATGGTTTGGCATTGAAACTTTGTGCCTTATTCTACATTTTCTTGAATGTAAATCTTGGTTTACCTGAAGGGAGGCTGTAGCCAGGTGGGGGTGGTCTCTTCTGCCAGGCAAGCAGCAATAGAATAAGGGGACACAGTCTCAAGTTGTGCCAGGGAGGTCTAGGCTGGATGTTAGGAGGAAGTTGTTGGCAGAGAGTGATTGGCATTGGAATGGGCTGCCCAGGGAGGTGGCGGAGTCGCCATCCCTGGAGGTGTTCAAGCAAAGTGTGGATGAGGCACTTAGTGCCATGGTCTGGTTGACTGGATAGGGCTGGGTGCTAGGTTGGACTGGATGATCTTGGAGTTCTCTTCCAACCTGGTTGATTTTATAATTCTATGATTCTCTCCTTCCTTACAGCTGTCCCTTATCCAAGGCCATTCAGGACAGATAATTCAATGAGTGGGGAGATAGCATTTTCCTGTATAAAGACACTGCTTGAGCCTGCTTCAAATGCACACCGAAAGCTTTCATCTCAGCCCCTCTCCTACATGTGCCCTATGCTGTCACAGCTCCTCCATGAGATGCTGTCACATTGCTAAGGCACAAGAAGTTGGAGCCATCTGCTTGCATCAATTAATTACAGCTTGCTCCTGAGATTTCTACTGGGACTCTCCCATTTCAGGCATGCAGCTATGAGACCTGCAAGCATTAGGACAGTTGACCACATGGCCTCACTTTTTAAACAGGAATAAAAGATGTGCTTCCTAAGCAAGAACAGCAGCATTACTTCACCTCCCTCAGAAGTGACTGCCAATGTCTTTCTCTGCATATGACTGTTTACTACCTACCCAAGTAAAACTAGGAGAGGCTGAAGTGTCAAGAATGGTTGAGTTTTCAGCTACTTGCTCTTTAATAAATTATGACAGGCTGCACTTGGTGTTCAGCAGAGAAATTCTGTTGCCTTTGTGCTGCCAGGACATATTTATACATTACAGGACTGGACACAAAGTTTCCTGATGCAGCAAGGTTAGTGCAGTGATGCACTTGAAAAGATGACCGAGGGATGTTCAGGGTCGACAGCTGATGAGGATTAAACCATTCAAGTGTTATGCTCCTGCTTTGTGAGCTCCTCCTTTTATGTGTGTGTTTACTGGAGACACTGGGAGACTAGCAATGAACAACACTGAGCTCTGATGCTGAGAACTTCCTAAGTACCTGAAGTAAACACATAGTGATACAATTTGCCAATTAGAAACAGAACTGCTGGCTTACAGCCTAAGAAATACCCTGTGAAATCTGATTTATTCTCTCCTCCCAAATACACATAACTGTGATGGTTTGGGTGTCCCCCACCCCACATACTTTTAGAAATCACCCAGACTAGACTCAGTCGGCTCTGGAAATTTGAATGAAGCTTATATTTACAGCTGGCACAATTTACAAGCAGATATTTACAGTATATACAGTTATAGACAGAAATATACAAGGTAAAAAAGGTAATACAAACACAATTCCCCTCCCAGAAACCTGAGTCCCCAGGAGGGGCTCTCAACCACCCCTCACCTTCCCCCTACCCCTCTCAACCTTACCCCAGTCCCAAGGAAGAATGGAGGTTTGGCCAGAGGGTTAAAAAGCAAGGTGAAGCAGCCAAGCAAAAGGAGGGTGAGGTTAGAAAGCAAGATGGAGTCCAGCCAGCAGCCTCAGCTTCTCCCCAGCAGGCAAAGCTCCCCAGCGAAGAGAAGAAGCAAGTGAAGTAATCTTTGTTTTGCCTTTCTTCTTTACACATCCCAGCAAGACTGTGAGGGAAGTAGACCTCACCATTGTTTTCATTTTACAGCCTATCATCTAGTTCTTCTCACCAAAACATGCTAGCTAGGCTCAAACTAGCACAATAACTAAGGAAGGTCAGACAGCAAAAAGCACCTTCACCTTTCTGTGAGTGCTCACGCAAGCATTTAATGCTACACTTTCTGTCACAAAAATATCAAATCATCTGTCTAATTATTTCCAAATCACTGAAGTAAAATTTCCATCATCTTCTGGTTCCCCCACAGTTCATGAGCCAGCACAAGTGATTAGATCCCAAAGTATCATTAACTTGCCACTAGCCTTACGACCTACTCCAAGGACAGCTTGACATTGCAGTATAAAGAACCAACTTGAGTTTTATTGGGTTGTTCCCAAGCTCACCAAAACCTCCTTCCTATCAGCTACAATAACAGTAAAGTGTAGGCTGAATCTAACTGTTTCAGTGTTGCTCAGGGTCTGCCAAGCCAACTGCTCCTCAGGGTTCCTGACAAATATCTACACCCTTCCCTCCCAGGAGAATTTGGTGCACTTGTGTATCTGAAGCTAGCATCTACTGGTTTGTCCCAGATAGAAAAAGAAATATAAAAGGAAAATCGAGTCTGCAAAGTGTTCCAAATTCATACCTCACTCTGGTTTCCAGCCCCTTCCACAGACACAATAAATCACTAATCACAGTGAGCAGGAAGGTGAAATGAGAATAAGCTTCATTAGTAGCAATGCTGCTGGCAGGAAAAGCACCAGTGTATGGGATAAGAAACCAGAAGGGAAAGCAATGTCACCTGTCCCTTTCACACTGCCTTTGGGAGAGCCATACGATCCTCCACCAACAAAACCAAGGGACCATTGCTCTGAAATGCAAACAAAGTTAGAGTTAGGACACTTGGAAACTTCTAAGGGGGACTGATATAGTTTATTAATTTCCAGATTTGGTACCAAGTATGCAGGCTAAGGATCATGAAAGTCACTGGACAAGTGCTGCTTTAAGACATGAAATAAAGGAACATAGGTCCAGCTGTCAGAATGATGCATCCCATAAATGCCAAAGAAGTGTGACTGTTTATAAGACCTGCACATCTGCTTTTCTGGCTGAGGATGCCCTTCAGATGTTCCCTTCTTTTCAAAAGAGAAGGAAAAAAATTGCATGTGAATGAAGAGCATTAAATCAGAAATCCAGGTTCTGAACTCCTTTTTTTGCTAGTGAATCATAGAATCACAGAATCATCCAGGTTGGAAGAGACCTCCAAGATCAGCCAGTCCAACCTAGCACCCAGCCCTATTCAGTCAACCAGACCATAGCACTAAGTGCCTCATCCAGGCTTTGCTTGAACACCTCCAGGGACAGCAACTCCACCACCTCCCTGGGCAGCCCATTCCAATGCCAATCACTCTCTCAGCCAACAACTTCCTCCTAGCATCCAGCCTAGACCTCCCCCAGCACAACTTGAGACTGTGTCCCCTTGTTCTGTTGCTGGTTGCCTGGCAGAAGAGACCAACCCCACCTGGCTACAGCCTTCCTTCAGGTAGTTGTAGACAGCAGTGAGATCACCCATTGGAATTCTGACAGTTCAGAAGCCTGAAACCTAACTTCTGTCTCCCATTCCCAAGAAAAAAAATGGAAGAGATGGTATGTTGCAGAGTTAAGACAATAAATTCTCCTCTTAATCCATTCTTACCAAGAAGCTGTGAACTTTCTGTCAGCTCCATAAAGCTTTCTAGATTAATTTTAGCTAGTGAATGACATTTGCAAGGGTTAGGTGGCTCAGATTATAACCTCAGGCTGCAATTCCTTTAAAGATTGTCAAATTCAACAGGCTCAGATGAACAATTCAGAGAATTATCACCAGTCAGTTTACCAAGACAGTTGTTCACACCACAAGTTCTTAAACTCTCTTTTCTTCAACAAATCAAGGCATTTATTCTCCCTGTTCATCCATCATCTACTTGTTATTTGCCTGGCTTAAATATTTTAGTAAGTGCTTTAAAATTGTTTGTTATTAAAAAATTTAGATGGTGAATAAATATGCCACTATCCTATTTCTTAAGCCCCACTGATGCCAGGGACCAGATATTAATGGCAACACTTCACTGCTGAGCCCTAGCTACAAGAATTATACATTCACATTGTTGTCAGAGGGCTTAGCACTGGGTTGAATCAGTTCAGTGCTCTTAGTACATTGTTCCTTAAACATCTGTAAATGAATAAAGCATATTTGATGAGAATCTGTCATGCATTAGTCATCTGCATTAGTAGATTTTAAAATTTTCATTAGAATTATGTTAGGCTTTAGTAATAACAACCTCCCCACCCCAACCTTCCCTGCAGGAAACATATGCAGGGAGTAAAGGGGCATTTTTTACAGACAAATCAAAGGCATGAACTATACAGCAGAGCTTGCAGCAGCAATGGCAAAGAAAAACATGCAAGGGCTACAAACCAGTCATGGGATTGTTGTGGAGGCAGGGAATTAACGTGGCTGAGACAGGAAATATATAAAATAGACCTATTTTATTTTCCTGAAACCCCTCCTCCAAAACTACCTACAAAAATTAGCTTAGTTTATTAGCAGACTCAGTTTGATCAGGAATGTCTTACGAAGGATACTATAGATAAATTTGACTATTTAGGCAGTCAGGAAATTGAAAAGGCTAAGCTGTAAACACAGCTTTCCCCCACTAGCAACCAGGCTGAGCAGAAGATTAAGGGAAAAGCTTACTCATGGATGTGGGATAGGCACTCAGCAAAGATCCCTGCTGGATTCTCTCTGCAGGAGCAGCCTGTCATGTTACCAGCAATGTCCAATTATAGAGAGCCACGCCACAGAAGTCCGAGACAAGTCACAGAGCTGCCAAACTCAGAAGTGTCTCAAGCACTTCTTCCCATGTGGGATGGTCATGGGATGATGCTGCCCTCACAACAACAGGGGAGAGCCAAAATTGCCAGGGTCCCCTTGTCTGGGAAGCTGTCAGCAATTATCTACTGCATAGGTAGTCCAGGTGCTGCTGGCTCTCTTTCAAAGGACCCGAGGCTGGTTAAGCCTGCCAGCTTGCACAAAAGAGTGCAATGTGGGGAGAGACGTTCAAAGCAGAGACGGTCTAGGCACGGCAGGAGCTTGTCCTTCACAGTGCCAGGGGACTCTCCAGACGGAACTATCAAGGCAGGAAGCACCCCAAGGTGGGAAGAACCCCCTATTTATACTTTTTCCTAGGCAAAGTGTCGATTATACCATTTTCTAGGCATGGAAAACACAGCCAATCACCAGCCTGATTTCAGTGCGGGCATCTGCACAGGTCACTTCACTTGCAGGAAGGACCCTTTGCTCCCCCCCCCTTCAAGCATACAGGGCAGGGGAGGAGGAAACAGGTTGTTCATACCTTTCCTCTCCCAATCAAACCACAGAGTGAGAGGAATTTGGGGTATCCAGGACAAGAATATAAAGAATATAAGGATCAAGGAAGGAGAATCAATAAAAAGTAGGTATAGGGAAATATCCTGGATTTATTCAGATTGGAAACAGGGTGGGGGAGAGTAGTTTTTCTTCAGGGAGAACAATCCATGCCTCGTTTAAGATCCCAAGAAAATCCTCTATGCCTAAAGCTGGGTACACCTGAATATTTGGTTAGTGCTGGGTTCAGCTGAAATAGGAATGTAGGAACTATTTTGCAGGGAAAAGAAGCTCCATTGAGGCCAAGGAATTATCCTGCCCTTAGAGGTGGGCCTGCTCTATCTTTCCTCAGTCTTTCTGGATTTGTTTCCTGATAACTGTGGTTGCCTGAAAATTACAGAATCACAGAACATTAGAGGTTGGAAGGGACCTCCAGAGCTCATTGAGTCCAATTGCCACTGGAATGGGCTGCCCAGAGAGGTGGTGGAGTCACTGTCCCTGGAGGTGTTCAAGAAAAGACTGGATGAGGCACTTAGTGCCATGGTCTAGTTGACTGGATAGGGCTGGGTGCTAGGTTGGACTGGCTGATCTTGGAGGTCTCTTCAACCTGGCTGATTCTATTCTAACCCACCTGCCAAAACAGGATCACCCAGGGCAGACAGCACAGGAATGCTTCTAGGTGAGTTTGAAAAGTCTCCAGAGAAGGATTCCACAACCTCTCTGGGCAGCCTGTTCCAGTGCTCTGTCACCCTCCCTATAAAGAAGTTTCTCCTCGGGTGAAGTTTGTACCCACTGCTGCTTGTCTTATTGCTGCACATCATGCAAAAGAGCTTGGTCCCCTCCAATTCTCACTCACTCCTCAGATATTTATAGACATTGATGAGATCTCCTCTCAGTCTTCTCCAGACTAAATAACGCCAGGGCTCTCAGTCTCGGTCCACAGGAGAGATGCTCAAGTCCCCGACTCATCCTCCTGGCTCTCTGCTGGACTCTTTCCAGCAGATCCCTGTCTCACTTGAACTGGGCAGCCCAAAACTGGACACAGTGTTCCAGGTGTGGTCTCACTAGGGCAGACTAGAGGGGCAGGAGAACCTCTCTCGCCCTGCTGGCCACACCTTTCCAGATGCACCCCAGGATGTCATCAGTTCTCTTGGACACAAGGGCACACTTGATTTCCTTCCTGAAAAATGTATTTGTTCCTTATTAGTCAGTAAGAGCTGACTGAGGCTAGTTCTGGTAAAGAAAAAAAAACCCCAAATAACCCCCAAACCATACCAAAGAAACCAACAACAAAATCCCCACACCAAACGCCCTAGAGATTTAATCAAGACCACAAGGTGACTATTAGAGATTTCTGCCCTCTTTAATCAACTACTAAATCATCCACGGACCCAAGCAGTGGGTCAAACCAGAACTTATAGACATCTTGAAGTTTGCTGAACAGTGGGATGTTTGCCCATGTTCTCCTTTCCACTGAGATCAGTCAGAAAGACAAGCAGCAGCACACGGTTACAAGACAACAGCCCTTTGATGGAGCTGTGCAGCCTGCAGGAGCTTTGCACAGCACGCATCTTTGCAAAGTATGTGTTGACTACCTTCTGAATTCGTGCTCCCACGTATGAAAAACTGTAGTGAAAGGCTTGCTTCACTACAGAGCGGACAATGAAGAGCAATTTAAGAGCCTGTGTGGTTAAACGAGACCTGCTAGAAATGAAAACTGACATTCCTGATACCAGGCAGTTACCGGCGCTCCAGCCAGTCAGGAGCAAGGCAGAAAGGAATGCTTCCCGCACTTCATTTCCTGCAAATCACAGGTATTCATTAACTTGACTCTTCAGAAGGGTGCTGCCTTTGACATTTGAACACATGTAGATTCTACAGAGGTTTGTAGCCACCTGGGTTTTGAAAACTTACACTGATCTGAGTGACCTCAATGAGCAGCCAGGCAGTGTAGCGTTTCACTGCCAAGGAATTGTTTCTTTTGCTTCCTTCATCCAAACTATTTCACTGCTGTAGGAAAGGGACAAACTCCATTCAGATAATTCTGCTGACTTTTCAACAGCAGCAACGATTTCCGTGGACATTAGCCAAGGGAAGTGAATAAGGAATCGTAGAATCATAGTATCAACCAGGTTGGAAGAGACCTCCAAGATCATCCAGTGCAACCTAGCACCCAGCCCTAGCCAATCAAGTAGACCATGGCACTAAGTGCCTCATCCAGGCTTTGCTTGAACATCTCCAGGGACGGCGACTCCATCACCTCCCTGGGCAGCCCATTCCAGTGCCAATCACTCTGTGAAGAACTTTCTCCTAACATCCAGCCTATACTTCCCCCAGCACAACTTGAGACTGTGTCCCCTTGTTCTGTTGCTGGTTGCCTGGCAGAAGAGACCAACCCCCTGCCTGGCTAGGGGGTTGCAGACAGCAATGAGGTCTGCTCTGAGCCTCCTCTTCTGCAGGCTGCACACCCCCAGCTCCCTCAGCCTCTCCTCATAGGGTTTGTGTTCCAGGCCTTTCACCAGGAAGGTGAATAAGGAGCAGATTAAGAGCTCAGGACGCTGCTGATTTTCTGACTAGAGAGTAGTCAATGTTTCAAAACATTCCCCAGTGAGGCTAGCAGGCATGGCTGAATTCTGCTCTTGCAAGAGCATTTTCCTACAAGCCTCAAGTCTTTCCCAGCGAAAAAAATAAAGTCTTCTATTTCTGCTCATGTCGTGTCTCAAGTTTCCATCTAGATACAATTACATAAATACAGGTTGGCCCTTTTCCTGAGATGAGAGCACTAAGTACCACATTTCAACAGGCAACCCACTCTCCTCTGTGACCCATGGCTGAATGTGAGCACAAGTCTACACACATACTGGCACTCACAACCCTCATCAGCTGCTGCATGCCTACTTTCTTTTTCTCTGTAAGCAGGAAGATGTCTTCATCACTCCTGTCTTGAGCATCCTTAGATGAGAAGGCAAATTTAAAGACTCTGCTGTGGTAGCTTCCTTGATATATCACTGGCACGAGGCTTCCACACAGATGTACTGGAAGCTGATACAGTGATGGCTGCTGCCATATCATAGAATCACTCAGGGTTGGAAGGGAGCACAAGGATCATCTAGTTCCAACCCCCCTGCCATGGGCAGGGATACTCTACCCTAGATCAGGCTGGCCACAGCCTCATCCAGCTTGGCCTTAAACACCTCCTTGTGTTATTATCAGCAGCCAGGTACCTGGGAGTGAATGATCTTGCTGTACACAACTGATTAACCAACCCCTTGTCTTCATTAATGTTCCTCACAATTCCCATTTATGATCTTTCCACCACATTTACAAGTAGAGAGCTGTTAATAAGCGTTGTCACTCCAGTTATTATGTTTCAGATAAATAAGATGCAGTAATTAGTAGAGAGTAGCAATCTGATGTAAAAGATACTGGCTTACCCCAGTAAGAAAAGTGACTTGACTGTCACTGCAAGCTCAGCTTGTCCCCTGTGAGATTCACATGGGGAAATCACACAGAAATCCTTCATCAGTAAAATCATATTAATTAGCCCTCAGTTTAGAAATGAAGCTGGCAAACTAACTTTGTCTGCTGTCTGTGGGGTGAAGAGACTTTTGATAACAGCTTTTTAATTAGATGAGACTCCTTAGCATCAGCAAGCAGAGAAGTGAAACTGCATTTCACCTATGCTTTGCAGAAATAGGTCCTTTGATTTGGAACACAATAACAAAACGATTTTAACCGTAAAAGGATTGGGGACAGGACTGCTTATGGATGATAGCATCTGTATAAATGACAGCTGCAGCAGAGATGAATGCCTATAAAGATGAGCCTTCTAAAAGAAGTCTGTTCAAATCAAATCTCAGTGAAATCCAGTGCCAAGTGACCATTAAAACTTCCAGCCAGTTCCTGCTCAGATGGATAAGAGCAGCCTCACGCTCGCTTTTGCTCATGGGACCTTGGCTATAAAACATTTATCAAGTTTTCATCCCCTGTTAAATGATTTCTTCCAGGGGAGTTCTTTAATGGCAAGCATATCTAGTGCTTCCATATGCCAAGCAAGCAGGAAAAACTGCAGGAAAGTGGAAAGATTGAATATTTCATACAGTCCCTGGCTGCATGGTTCTGTGCTTCTGGGGCACCCTGCAAAAAATATGAGGTTTAAATAAAGCTATTTCCAAAAACCATGGCTGCTAAGCTTTCCCTTCTGAACCTGCTGGTCACATAACTTCTCTGATGGGAAGCAACCAAAAACCTGAACTCGGTTCTTCTCACAGGAGCACTGAAACTGGACTCCTGGGAAAAGCCAGGTTCCTTATGTGAAGTCTTATTCATGCACTAGACTCAAGGCTTTCCAGATGTAAACATTCTTTCTTTACTGCTCTTTCTGGAGAGAGAGAGAGAGAGAAATAAGATATGAGCTAACAAAATGACTGCAAAAGCACCTGTGGGAATAGGGCAGGATATTACTGTCTGCCTCTGAGTTTTGACAGAAGACTGCTTTCAACGCTGGCTTTGAACCTCCTATTTGCTAACACATGGAGCATGGCAAAGCCTGGGCAGCACTGATAGAACCAGGAAATTGCTGCATTTGTGTGTGCCTTTGAAGATTTTGATAGGCACTCATCTTTTTGCAGAGAGGAAGTATACTCACACTGAATCAAGACTGATATATGTTTTCCTGCAGCACTTAATGTATGCATCTCAAGCTTCCCTCTAACCCTCCTCTCATCATCTCCATTCTCTAAGTGCTGCTGGTACCGAAGGTCAGAGCTCTCACTTGCATACTGAACAGGCAAGTGTTTCCATGTCACTCATTGTTCTGTCACAATCTCCTAGCTGGAGGCAACCTTAACTCTGTATCACCTACCAGTGCTGGGCTTCTGAAAGCAAAATGTAATGCTGCCACTTCACAGCTCAGAAGCTAAATTGACATGAACCCTTGGCATGATTTTGCTGGGTAAAGAGCTAACCCCAAGGTTCCAATGCTCAGCTCTGAGATCTTTTAGAGACACAGAACTTTCACAGTGGAAAGATAACAGCAAAGACTAAGCCATGGGTCCTGTTCCACTCCTATCCATTTATCAAATGGCCTGCACCATCCAACCTAGCCTGGAAAACTGTTCCCAGGATTCTAGACGATTGCACCTATTTCTCATCACTTCTGTGTCAGAAAGATTATGTGGTTTGAAGAAAACAGACATTCAGGAGCTGCAGGAGCTGCAAGATTTCTCATGTGACTGGTTCTAAAACCCTAAGCGTCCTTAGTGTGAGTTAGGAAGGAAAACATTCCCCTGAGGTGACATGAGGCTGCCCTGTGACCAGCTGACTCATTTGCAGTGCTAGGATGCTGTATAGGAAAAGACCAGAGCTGTCTACAAGTTGTTTCCTTTTCCACCTTGGGTCTGATCCCCTACTTGCTGTTCCAGTGTTATACTGTGGAGACCTGCTGCAGGAAAAATCCAGTGTGCCTAATTCCCAGGAACCCTTTGCCTTCTCCCATTAGGCACACTAGGCCTGGACCCAGCACCCCAGAACAATGCTCTGGGTCTGGCAGCACTCTTACCCTGCTGAAGTTCAGTTAACAGTTGACTTTGTAACTCCAGTCCTCTACTTTGCTCTGGTAAGACCTCACCTGGAGTACTGTGCCTGGAGACCTCAGCACTTGGACCTGATGGAGTGGGTGTGAAGGAGGCCATGAAAATGACCAGGGGGTTGGAACACCCCTGCCATGAGGATGGCTGGAATTGTTCAGACTGGAGAAGAGAAGGCTCCAGGGAGACCTAATAGTAGACTTCCAATACCTGAAGTGTGCTACAAGAAGGCTGGAGGGGGATTGTTTCCCAAGGCCTGTAGTGATAGAAGAGGGGCAGTGGTTTGAAATGAGAGAAGAGTAGACTTAGATTGAATGTTAGGAACAAGTTCTTTACCATGAGGGTTGTGGAACACTGAAACAGGTTGCACAGAGAAGTAGCTGAGGACCCACCCCTGGAGATATTCAAGGTCAGGCTGGACAAGGCTCTGAGCAACCTGCTCTAATGGAGGATGTCCCTGCTGATTGAAGCAGGGTTGGACTAGCTGACCTTTGGAGGTCCCTTCCAACCCAAACCATTCTCTGATTCCATGACTTCATTAGCATGCTTCCTCCATACCATACCTCTCACAGAACACAGCTTGAAGTTGCCTCTTGAGGCAGGTAAAGCTGGTGACCACGTAGGTCCTTACAGAAGCTGTTTGTGTTGTTATCAAGTTCCTGTGAAAATTCTGTACTATTCCCTTGTCTGCTCAACAATTAATTTTATGGGAAAAGATCTTGAAATAATTACAAGGGGAGCAGAGGCAACCTGAGGAGCAGCACCTTTCTGAACACAGACAGCTATTTTATACACCACCCAGCGTCGTTGTCATTTAAATGATGTCAAATGTAGCTCTTAGGGTCTCCCTGCTCCAAGCAATACACTTTCAGACAGTTAATACCACTCAGTTGTCAAACAAAGCAGTAATCGACATAATAGCCTGCTACTATGTCTGTGAAAGTCCCAACTCTTTCCTAAGGCTCCCTGGCACGAGTTTTCTGCCTCTAGGAATATTTACACTATTTCAGTCAGTAGGATGCAGCTCTGTGGGACCCAGCAGCCTCAGGTATCCCAAAGGCATTAGCTCTGAAGCTATGGAAGCTTTTTGTGTTTCTTTGACAAAAGAAATTCCACCATCTCAAAAGACTTGCAGAAGCTCACTACTCTTCTCAGCACATGACATATCCCTTGGCTGCCAGCTTACTCATGGAAGTGGTTTCATAGAATCAATCAGGTTGGAAGAGACCTCCAAGATCATCCAGTCCAACCTAGCACTCAGCCCTGTCCAATCAACTAGACCATGGCACTAAGTGTTTCATGCAGTCTCTTCTTGAACACCTCCAGGGATAGTGACTCCACCACCTCCCTGGGCAGCCCATTCCAATGCCAATCACTCTTTCTGGCAACAAATTCCTCCTAACATGCAGCCTAGACCTCCCCTGGCACAACTTGAGGCTGTGTCCCCTTCTTCTGTTGCTGGTTGCCTGGGAGAAGAGACCAACCCCCACCTGGCTACAGCCTCCCTTCAGGTAGTTGTAGGCAGCAATGAGGTCTGCCCTGAGCCTCCTCTTCTGCAGGCTGCACACCCCCAGCTCCCTCAGCCTCTCCTCACAGGGCTGTGCTCCAGGCCCCTCACCAGCTTTGTTACCCTTCTCTGGACACATTCCAGTACCTCAACATCTCTCTTGAATTGAGAAGCCCAGAACTGGACACAGTACTCAAGGTGTGCAGCATGCACTCACCTGCTTCCCAGCAAGCAAGAGGTAATGAGCAGGAAAGAGAATCATTCAATCCTGATTTTGATCCACATCCCCTTCTTCCTCCAAATGCACTGGGGCTAAAGGGGTATTCCTTCAAGCAGTCAATATTGAATTGTGTCAATGCTGACCACATTTGATCCCAGCCCAGCAGGGCAAACACATCCAGAGAGATTGCTTGATTTTGTAATAAGCCAGCTGATTAACATCTGCATTCCAAACATCCATAAGCCCTGCTCAGGCTTTCTTCTCCCCTAGCACAATCTGCAAGAGAACTGAATTCTCTCTGTTGTCAGGAAGCAGATTTTGAACTTCAATAGAATCACAGAACATTAGAGTTTGGAAGGGACCTCCAGAGATCTTCGAGTCCAACCCTCTGCCAAAGCAGGATGCCTTAGGGTAGTGCACACAGAAATGCATTCGGGCAGGTTCTGAAAGTCTCCAGAGGAGACTCCACAACCTCTCTGGGGAGCCTGTTCCAGTGCTCCATCACCCTCACTGTAAAGAAGTTTCTCATCATGTTGAAGTGAAATCTTCCATGTTCAAGTTTGTCTCCACTGCTCCTTGCCTTATTGCTGTGCACTGCCAAAAAGAGATTGGCCTCATCCACTTGACACCTGCCCCTCAGCTATTCATAGATCTTGATCAGATCTCTTCTCAGGCTTCTTTTCTCCAGACTAATCAACCCCAGGGCTCAGTGTCTCTCTATGGGGAAGATGCTGAAGTCCCCCAATCATCCTCATGGCTTGGTTATTGCTAGTTCTAGGTTCAAGGACACTGCGTGCCCAGCTGCCATGTACACACTGCAGGAGAACCTCTGTTACACTGGGCCAGAACAACTGGGAAAGGTTTGCAGCAGATGGTGCAAACCCTGAGGAACTCAGAAACAAGAGATTATATGATGCTTTGTGACTTTCTGAAGGTCACATCTTCTATGTGCACAAATCTCATCTTTGTTGCCTCAGCCAATTTTAATAGTCCATAGATTTTTGTTATTCAAAATGATAGCATTTCTCTTTAAGTGAAGTTCTGTGCTGTGCATCTGAAATTGCTTTTTCCCCACACAGAAGCAACCAAGTTCCTATGTGTGGTGGTTTGGGTGTTACCTGCCCTCCTACTCTTGTGAAAATCACCCAGACTAGGCTCAGCAGCTCTGGAAATTGGATGAAGCTTTGTATTTACAGCTTAGTACAATATACAAGCAGGTATTTACAACATCCACAGCTATAGGCAGAAATAGACAAGTTAAAAGTAATACAGAAACACAGCAGCCCTCCCAGAAACCAGAGACCCCAGAAGAGGCTTTCACACACCCTTCCACCTTCCTCCCACCCCTAGAATTTATTCCAGACTTTGCCTTATGTTCAAGGTGAGTTTGGAGAATTGGCCAGGGGGGTTAGGAAGCAGAAGATTAGTCACACAGACAGCAAGTTAGAGAGAGAAGGGAAGTAGCCAAAACCAGAGAGCATCTGTGTTATCTATGTTTGTGTTCTTGTTTTTATCCATCTCAGCAAGCCTATGAGTGCAGCAGCCATCACCATTGTTTCCTTTTCACAGCCTATCATCTAATTCCTCTCACTAAAATATCCCAGCTAGGCTCAAGCTAGCACACTATGAGCGAAGTCTGCCTAGTGAAATGTCTGAACTGCTTGCTTGGAGTTTTGCAAAACTTCTTTTTGGTGGATGTGAGCCTTACAAATTGCTCCAGACAATGCAATTTCCAGGAACCTCAACTAAACCCAAGTTTGAAGCACTGCCTGCTGTATTTGCTATTTTTGCCACACAGTATATCAGGAACAATACAGTGATCCTGAACACAGTTCTGCTTCAGGTGCAGCAGAAAAGGAGGGTATAAAGCAAGCTGCCTTCCCATGCAGAACACCTTTTGAATATATAGAAGGGATAGCATAACTGTGCCAAAAATGTCAGTGACCAATCTTTAGGTGAAAAAATAAAACATCCTTCTTGCTAGTGTAGGTTAGCAGCCTCATATGATAGAAAATCTTTACAGAACACATTCAACTTATTTTCCATGTCAGAGAATCTCAAGAAATACCATTTTATTCCAGTTCGAGTGCTCCACACCTTTTAGTTAACTTGAATATGCCTCAGATATAGCCTAAGAATAGAGAAGGGGAATCACCTGACCTAGAAAAGAGAACTGAGACAAATCTTGCAGACTGGAACTCAGCAAATAAAACCAAATGAGGATATGTCTGGAAGTCTTTGTGTTCCAACTAAAGGCTTTTTTTACCTTGGCTGTGAGGTCTGAATTAAAGGTGAATTCAGCCATTCATGGTGCTTCTTTTTTTCACTTGAGCATTGCTGTCAGGGCAACTCCTTCCCCATCTCCTCTAAGAACTACTTTTCAGCTTGTGAAAAATCATCTAGAACACATAAAATGGTGTGTGCTCATGATCAGCCAAGAATAGCTCCACTGAAGGCTCACAGCTTAGGTATCTCTATTTACTTTAATGAAAATACAATCCTGGCTCATCTCTCAGAAGAGCTGCCTTGGCTTGGCCTCCTTCCTCTAATAACCTTGCTCTGAATCCAAGCAGCTGCAGCTCACTCTTTTTCAGGATGTATGTTGTTTTGTTAGGTGTATGCTGAGCATTTTAAGAAGTGCTGCAGTCATTAATGAACAGAATTTCAATCTGCTGTCATCTAATCATGTACATGCAGGGCCTTTCTACTTCACTTCATGTTTCATATCGACTTCCAGATAGTATAATTACTGGTCTTACACATATGATATGAGCTTACAGCATACTACATGCTGTTCAAGTCAGTCTTCTGTTACAGAAGCTGAAGCTAAAGTCTTTGGTCTAAATTTAAATGAAATCATGTTTCCATTTTCTTCATTGCACAGCACCACTCAATCACACAGGCATATAACCACCTTTAGGAGAAAAAAGCTCCTTCCAACACCCAGAGGTTTTAAAAGCCAGGATGAATAAAGCCAAGACAACAAAAGACATCTTCTATAAGACTTAGAGAATGCTATACACTAGGAATTCTGAAATGTCTCAGCTCCTGTTCCTTCAATTCAGCCCTTACCACCCTTACTTTAAGTAATACACTTTTTTTCACCCTCTCATTTTGTATTTAGCACTGAGCAGACGCAGACTAAGAGACACCATCCTTGAAAGTGAACTGAATTTTTGTGTTCAGGTTATAAATCCCTGCTGTACCCCAGCATGGATTACCTACAACACAAGCAGCAACAATACTCACTTAAATAAAGGTATCTTGCTGTGGATTGAATTCTCTCTTGGCAGGAAATCAGAAGTATTTATTTCAGTGTGGTGCAAGTTTCCTTTCCATCCCTTCTGTTCTATTTGATGCATAAAGGTGGGACATCGCAATGAATAGAATCAATCAGGTTGGAAGCGACCTCCAAGCTCATCCAGTCCAACCTAGCACCCAGCCCTAGACAATCACCCAGACCATGGCACTACGTGCCTCATCCAGGCTTTGCTTGAACACCTCCAGGGACGGTGACTCCACCACCTCCCTGGGCAGCCCATTCCAATGCCAATCTCTCTCTCTGGCAAAAACTTCCTCCTAACATCCAGCCTAGACCTTGTCCAACACAATTTGAATCTGTGTCCCCTCTTTCTGTTGCTGGTTGCCTGTCAGAAGAGACCAACCCCACCTGGCTACAGCCTCCCTTCAGGTAGTTGTAATCTCTTATTCTTATTATTTTGTTATTATAATGTGAACAGTTTAAAAAGAAGCAGGGGACAAAAACAAGCCTATTTTAAAGTGTCTCATTCCCTCCTTCGTCATAGGATCAAAGAATCACAGAATACTGTCAGTTGGAAAAGGTCTTTTAAGATCACTAAGTTCAAACTTTATCACTCACAGCTTGACTCTAGAATTGATATATACAGTTTAACTGACTTTCACTTGAAAATTGGAGAGAATACCACTTTACCATAGGAATTTAGAAACTTCAGAATGAATTTCCTTTTATTTCTGGCATTCTTAGACTCCAGTTCCCTGGATACACTTATGGATACGAAAAAAAAGTGACTAAAAATTCACAGTTTTAGTCCAGCAGTGTCAGAATACATTGTAGAACACCCCCCACACACCCCCAACTTGGAATAAAGCAACAGCCCTTCCTCATATATGCTCTAGTTATATTCTTTTCTTTTTCCCTTCCCCCCCCC
>WAAF01008814.1:1031020-1048674 GCA_013400475.1 Tricholaema leucomelas
CCCCCCCCCCCCCCCCCCCCCCCCTTTACTCTTTGTGGAGATGGCAAAGGTGAAACCAATGCAATTATTAAATAAAGATTGTGGTTTAGATATTCTGCAAGGTCACCTAAACCTTGAAATAGCTGATTATTGGGTACAGGCAGAAATAGATGAATCAACATACAGTCATTTTTCAGCTATGAATTGGTGATTAACCTTTGAAACATACTAGGAAGAAAAGTGGTCGATTCTCTATCTCATTGCCTTCAAATCAAACCTGCTCATCCTTCTATAACACAAGCCATAGCCAAGACCAAGACATTGTGCGCAGCACAGGACTCTCTCTCTGAAATTCTCCATCCTGTTCTTTGTAATAGAAAAGACCATACCAGCATATAATCTCTTTTAGCTGAAGCTGTCAACCAGTGTGTAACAGAGAGAGTGATTTGCCATTGGAATGGGCTGCCCAGGGAGGTGGTGGAGTCACCGTCCCTGGAGGTGTTCAAGAAAAGCCTGGATGAGGCACTTAGTGCCATGGTCTGGTTGACTGGATAGGGCTGGGTGCTAGGTTGGACTGGATGATCTTGGGGGTCTCTTCCAACCTGGTCTATTCTATTCTATTCTATTCTATTCTATTCTATTCTATTCTATTTCTACTACACACAAGCCAGTATTTTAATGTCCACCTCACAACCTCGTTGTATCATTCTTTAATACTGTGTGGGAACACGACATTTTGTTGGTGTTGCCACATTCTAAGCTTCTAGAAATAGTGAACTTATCTCTAATTCTGAAAATTTCTATTGCTTCTTGTCAAATTAGATGGAGATCAACAGCATTTAGGTGGGAATTATTCCAATTGGCAGCCAAAGAGAAGCTGCACTGACAGAAGATCAGAAGCTGATTAGATATTGAGTGGAGCAGTGGGAACAACAGCAAACCTCAACAGAGAGCACAACCCACCCTTTGTAAATGGAAAAAATAAAACAGAATAGAATCAACCAGGTTGGAAGAGACCTCCAAGATCAGCCAGTCCAACCTAGCACCCAGCCCTATCCAGTCAACTGGACCATGGCACTAAGTGCCTCATCCAGTCTTTGCTTGAACACCCCCAGGGACGGCAACTCCACCACCTCCCTGGGCAGCCCATTCCAATGCCAATCACTCTCTCTGCCAACAACTTCCTCCTAACATCCAGCCTAGATCTCCCCNCCTCTTTTGTCCTGCTGGCCACAAAATATCATTTAATATCATGTAATATTATTAATATATTAATATCATTAATATATTAATATATCAAAATATCATTTAATGAGTGGTAAACTGACAATATTCCTCACTGGCATAAGAAGATTTTTGTTCTACTTGGTCTTCATGGAAATACAACCAGAAAATTCAGATTTGTAATGAAGTATTAGCACTTGTCCTTCACATGCTGTTTTTTCTTAGAGAGAAAAGTAACCTTGGTGTCAAAAGGTAAAAAAGTCTCTGGAGCTGATGGAAATGACAGATTGTCACCATCATTTCAATTGTATTTGTTTACTACCTCCAACTGCTGTCAGAAAACCAGTGAAGAGTGCTCTTCAGCTCCTATAAACCTAGGTTTCCATTTTATCACATTGCCTTAGCTCTGAGCCTCTAGTTCACAAAGTTCATCTGGCTGAGAAAGCATTACATAGCTCTACAATATGAAAATGAGGAGGGGACAGCATTTCTGGAAGATGTACTTTTTTTTCCCCCATATCATCAATATGTAGTACATCCAGAAGTTACCTGTAATCACTCAGAATTGAGAAGAGAATGTCAACTACTTAAGTTATGACAGAGTTGGGAATGAAGAAACCCCTGAAAGAGTATCACAGAATCATAGAATCAACCAGGTTGGAAGAGACCTCCAAAACCATCCAGTCCAACCTATCATCCAGCTCTAGCCAGTCAACCAGACCATGGCACTAAGTGCCTCATCCAGGCTTTTCTTGAACACCTCCAGGGATGGTGACTCCACCACCTCCCTGGGCAGCCCATTCCAATAGCAAATCACTCTCTCACAGTATCCTACTGTGACAGGGAAAAACAGATCCATGAAGCCTCCACACAACAACAGCAGGTTTGAAGCCCAAAGTATTCAAAACTAAAAGTACCTGGATACTGAAGTCCAACTCTAGGACAATCTCTGGTGACTAACAACTAGCTAGCAGGCTTCAAAGACTGCAGGCTTGAAGCCCAAAGTATTAAAAACTAAGAGTACCTGGATACTGAAGTCCAACTCCAGGACCATCTAACAGCTAGCTAGCAGGCTTCAAAGACTGCAGGTTTGAAGCCCAATCTATTCAAAACTAAAAGTACCTGGATACTGAAGTCCAATTCCAGGACCATCTCTAGTGGCTAGCAGGCTTCAAAGACTCAATTAAGTCTATTCAGCTAAGTGTGGCTATCAGTTTGACTTCCACAGTCACTGATAAGGCCAGACAGAAGCAGCCTTTTGTTGTGCATCAACCACCAAAGACATTGTACAACCACTTTTTAAAATCCATGCCTCCTTCTGAAACAATTTATAGAAGGGCTTTAAAAATGAAGCAGTGCACCAAAAAGTGCAGAATTCTTTATTAGATGACTAAGCCTAGCGAGTGGTCATTAAGAGCAGTAGGTGAGTCTGGAGAGGCACAGCTATGGTGCTCTGGGCTTTGCTATTATTTTGGGAATAGCCTAGATCTGGCAAACAGCCTTCACACACCTGCTACGTCAAACTCAGCCTCCTGGGACAGAAGCCAGAGAGAAAGATTTGCTTTCTGCTTGACCTTGGAGAAGACACTTGACCTTTGAGTAACCATAGTAGAAAATCAGGTTATTAGAAGAACTTTAATGAGAGCCAGATGCTGTATCTGAACTGAATTTTCATGAGCTCATGAATTATAGAAAGCCCAGCAGCAGAGGTGGTATCCAACTTATAATTCAATTTCAGTTGATGTTTCAGAGTCCTGCTCCAGCACACAGAGATCCAGTGGGAATCTGAACAACTTTTCTAAGTTCTTCTTTTTGTTACATTTGAATATCAAACAATTCACCAATTTGTTCCTCAGCTTAGATAGGAAATCTCTAGATCTGATTCTTCTTTGCCTATCCTGGTGGGTAGTCTCATGTGCAAATACCCTTATTGTGGTTAAGTCCCATGCTTGACCAGTGTCATTATCCAAGGCTGAAACACCTCTGCTGTGAGAATAGGCTGAGGGAGCTGGGGTTGTTCAGCCTAGAGAAGATGTAGAGGGGCCTTAGAGTTGCCTACCAATACCTGAAGGGATCCTTTAGGCAGGCTGGAGAGGGACTTTTCATGAGGGTGTCTAGCACTAGGATCAGGGGGAATGGTTTTAAGCTGTGGGACAGGTTTGGATTGGATCTTAGAAAGAGGTTCTTCAGTATGAGGGTGATGGGACTCAGGAATATGTTGCCCAGGGAGATTTAGGATGCCTCCTCCCTGAGGGCATTCAAGGCCAGGCTGGATGAGGCCTTGAGCAGCTGAAGCTAGTTGGGAGGCATCCCTGTCCTTGGCAGGAGGCTGGAGTAGAGGATGCACGAGGTGCCTTGCAACCTAAGCCTTCCTATGATCTCCATTTCTGGATAGCTGATGCTGGAAGTGATTGCTTTCTTTTTTTATCAACATGTGACATGTGAGCATAGAGCTCTTGTACTTAAGAGCCAGCAGGCATTAAAGCAACTCAAGACCCTGTCAGCACGACCTTTATTTGGCTCTTCTGCCTCAGGCACTGCTGGTCGAAAAGGCAGCCTGCACCTGGGTCGGTGCAGTCCCAAACACAGCTCCAGGCTGGGTGGGGAATGGCTGAGAGCAACCCTGAGGAACAGGACCTGGGGGTCTGGGTTGATGAGAAGCTCAACATGAGCCTGCAGTGTGAGTGCAGCCCAGACAGTAACTGTGTGATGGGCTGCAGCAAGAGCAGCCTGAGCCAGCAGGGCAAGGGAGAGGATTCTGCCCCTTTGCTCTGCTCTCCTGAGATCCCACCTGGAGTACTGTGTGCAGTTCTGGAGCCCCCAATACAAGAAGGACATGGAACTGTTAGAGCAAGTCCAGAGGAGGGCCATGAGGATGCTCAGAGGGCTGCAGCAGCTCTGCTATGAGGACAGGCTGCAAGAGTTGGGATTCTTCAGCCTGGAGAAGAGAAGGCTTCAAGGAGAGCTTATAGTGGCCTTCCAGGGTCTGAAGGAGGGCTGCAGAGGGACTAATTACAAGCTATTGTAATGACAGGATGAGGACTAATGGGTTTAAACTGGCAGAGGGGAGATTCAGACTGGATGTTAGGAAAGGGTTCCTTATATTCAGGGTGGTGAGACACTGGAACAGGTTGCCCTGAGAGGTTGTGGCTGCTGCCTCCCTGGAGGTGTTTAAGGCCAGGTTGGATGAGGCCTTGAGTGACCTGTTCTAGTGGGAGGTGTCCCTGCTAATGGCAGAGGTTTGGAACTGGATGAGCTTTGAGGTCCCTTCCAGTCTAACCCATTCTATGATTCTACAGCAAATGGCCTGGTAGAGCTGCAGTACACTCACGTCACAGGCAACGCTGTTTAATTCCAACCTCAGACCTCCAAAGCCCAGCCCTGTGTCCTGAATTATTTATTTTTCAGATCAGGCTTAATAACAATGTGGGGAAGCATTTGATTTTGTGATGAAGAGTGATTTGAAAGAGCTAAGAGTAAGCCAACAAGCTTTGCTGGGGCTATTCAGCCAAGAGGTGAACATTCTGTGGCTCTGTTAATGGTAATGGGTAGTTAGTCATCAGGCATTAACCAGCTGTCAGGAATAAAATCTCTGCAACCTACCAATGTCTAGACATGCAGCAAAGTTGTCTGTGCTATGGGCAAAAATGCTACCTTCTGGCCCTGGTCACAGGAGCACAAGATGCTGCAGTTTACTTTGGTTTTGTTTTGCTGGGAATGTGGCATTCTTGTCGTTTGGATCAGCTCTAATGAAACACCTGCTGGGTTTTAATTAAAATAAAATGAAATGCAGTTGCATGAACAGGTGGAAGGAGAAGATGATATACCATACAGCTCATATCCCTCCATGTGTTCAGAGACTTTGCAAAGTCCCAGCTATCACATCCATAAAGTAGCTATGGAGTGTGTCAAGAACATTTTGATTGTGCACATGAGTCTGGTTAAAAGGCATCTTCTTAGTCAATGAATGGCACAGGATAATATTCAAGCAGCCCTGAGTTACATCCTCATGAGGTTCAACAAGACCATGGGTCGAGGCAATCCCATGCACAAATCCAGGCTGGGCAGTGACTGTCTGAAGAGCAGCTCTGAGGAGAGGGACTTGGGGGTGCTGCTGGATGAGAAGCTCAACATGAGCCAGCAGTGTTCACTTGCAGCCCAAAAGGCCAACCAGAGCCTGGGCTGCAGCAGAAGTGTGGCCAGCAGGTGGAGGGAGGTGATTCTTCCCCTCTACTCTGCTCTGCTGAGACCCCACCTGGAGTACTGCATCCAGTTCTGGAGCCCCAATTACAAAAAGGATGTGGAGATGCTGGAGTGTGTCCACAGAAAGGCCACGAGGATGATCAAAGGGCTGCAGCAGCTCTGCTGTGAGAACATAGACTGAAGGAGTTGGGGCTGTTCAGTCTGGAGAAGAGGACACTCCAAGGTGACCTTATTGTGGCCTTCTAGTATCTGAAGGGGACTACAAAAAAGCTGGGGAAGGACTTTTTAGGCTGTCAGGGAGTGACAGGACTGGGGGCAATGGAGCAAAGCTGGAGGTGGGGAGATTCAAATTGGACATAAGGAGAGAGTTGCTCAGCTTGAGAGTGGTGAGAGCCTGGAATGGGTTGCTCAGCGAGGTGGTTGAGGCCTGTCCCTGGAGGTGGATGAGTCTGTGGGCAGCCTGATCTAGGGTACGATGTCCCTGGGCACGGCAGGGGGGTTGGAACTGGATGATCCTTGTGGTCCTTTCCAACCCTGACCGATTCCATGATTCTAGGTTGTCTACTTGCCCCTCTAGTGAAGAAAAGCAGCAGCTCCCACACTTTGCTATTTATGTTAATGGTTTCTCATTTCTGATGCACTATGTGGTGATATCTTCCAGTTGTGGGAAACTGGATTGTGAAGCCAACATCAAAACAGCACCCAGACATCAAAATGCATGAAGTCTATAATTACTATGGTCTTAAAAAGAGAAAAAAACACCCCCAAACAGAAAACCTGGTTACAATTCTTATCCAGTCCCCATCCTTTGTTGCAAAGAGCTGTCCCCAAAAGGCATGACACTGTGCAACTCCAGACAGAGCAGGACAAGATTAGCAGCTTGATTTTATATTGTTTAGGCACAGAGGAAAGAGATGGTGATCTTCAGCAGACCACTGCCTCTTGAACTTAGCACAAGGTTAGCTGCCATCTGTCAGTAGTAAGGAAATGGAGGGTAATGAAGAGTTGGAGTCATGCTCCACACAATCCTGGCCCTGGCATAAGAGAGAAAAAGTGGGTAATTGTGAAAGGTGCATGATGAGCACCCAGTGTAAGAGCCAGTTCTAGGGCAATCATTCATGGGCAATTTGAGTTTGGAATGAAATAAGTGAACTTAGCTGGGCTAGACAATCTGTCCCCTTGCCATTGGAATGCTTAGTACTGATTGCTTTAAATTAAGTCTGTCCTTTAAGTATTGGCTTCTTCTGCATTTACTGTCAATGAGCCTCTAAGTGTTCATCCATTACTACTTTGGTGAGTACTTTCTTCTAAAACTACAGTTACAGAACAAAAGAAACTGAACTCCAAAGTCCCATTTGAAGTCTGAAATGTCTCCCCCACTCCTGCATTTCCTTCAGAAGAAACTTACATTGTGAACCTTCCCTGTTGCAAATACACTGCTGCAAAAGCCCTCAGTGGGTGATGTGTTCACCCGTAGCAACTATTTAACACATGAGTTATTTATCTCTAACGAACTATTCAGTCTATCAGGGTGAAGCAGTTCAATGTTACAAAATGTTTATGCAAGAGAGGCTTTCCTGTACATCATAGTATCATATCATAGTATCATCAGGGTTGGAAGAGACCTCACAGATCATCAAGTCCAACTCTTCACCACAGAGCTCAAGGCTAGACCATGGCACCAAGTGCCACGTCCAATCCTGCCTTGAACAGCTCCAGGGACGGCGACTCCACCACCTCCCTGGGCAGCCCATTCCAGTGTCCAATGACTCTCTCACTGAAGAACTTTCTCCTCACCTCGAGCCTAAACTTCCCCTGGCACAGCTTGAGGCTGTGTCCTCTTGTTCTGGTGCTGGCTGCCTGAGAGAAGAGAGCAACCTCCTCCTGGCTACAACCACCCCTCAGGTAGTTGTAGACAGCAATAAGGTCACCCCTGAGCCTCCTCTTCTCCAGGCTAAACAATCCCAGCTCCCTNAGCTGTTCAAGGCAGGATTGGACGTGGCACTTGGTGCCATGGTCTAGCCTTGAGCTCTGTGGTGAAGGGTTGGACTTGATGATCTGTGAGGTCTCTTCCAACCTTGGTGATACTGTGAGACTGTGACACCTCCCTGCTCCTGCTGGCCACACCATTCCTGATGCAGGCCAGGATGCCATTGGCTCTCTTGGCCACCTGGGCATACAGTTTTCTGAGATACAGCACACAGAAAGCCCTGCTGAGTTTTGCTTCAAGATAATAAAAACCCTCCATGGACAACAGTTGTAAAACTTCACAGGATCAGAGGATGTCAAGGGTTGGAAGGGATCTCCCCAGATCATCAAGTCCAAGCCCCCTGCCAGAGCAGGGCCATAGAATCTAGATCAGGGTTGCACAGGAATGCATCCAGACAGGGCTTGAAAGTCTCCAGAGAAGGAGACTCCACAAGCTCTCTGGGCAGCCTGTTCCAGTGCTCTGTGACCCTTACAGTCAAGAAGCTCTTCCTCTTGTTGAGGTGGAACTTCCTGTGCTGTAGTGTACATCCACTACCCCTTGTCCTACCACAGGACACAACTGAGAAGAGTTTGGCCCTCCCTCTTGACCCCCAGTCCTCAGATATTTAGAATAGAATCAACCAGGTTGGAAGAGACCTCCAAGATCAGCCAGTCAAACCTAGCACCCAGCCCTATCCAGTCAACCAGACCAAGGCACTAAGTGCCTCAGCCAGGCTCTTCTTGAACACCTCCAGGGACGGTGACTCCACCACCTCCCTGGGCAGCCCATTCCAGCGGCAAATCACTCTCTGTGTTTATAAACACTGATTTTTTCCCTTTTAAGTTTTCTCTTCAGCAGACCAAACAGCCCCAGGTGCCTCAGCCTCTCCTCATGGGGCAGTGCTCCAGCCCCTTCATCATCTTTGTAGCCTTCTCTTGGACTCTTTTGAGTATATCCTCATCCCTCTTGAACTGGGCAGCCCAAAACTGAGCCTAATATTCCAGGTGAAGTCTCACCAGGGCAGAGTAGAGGGGAAGGACAACCTCCCTTGATCTGCTGTACACACTCTAAATGCACCCCAGGATCCCATTAGCCTCCTTCAATATCAAAGAACAGAGGAAAGCACACAGCATGCAGCATTTGAAGGATATTCTTTCAAATAACTCTAAGGGCTGGAATTGTGTACAGAAAGAGGTAAAAGATGGTGCTGGAAGTTTTGACCTGCTAGCTACCTGCCTGTTTTGCTTGCTGTGTGGTTTGTAAAGAGAGTTAAAGGAGTTGTAAAGTTGTATACCAAACTTTCCTGACAAGCAGACAAGTGTCTGAGCTTTGGCTTAGAAAATGAAACTGCAGTGGCATTTAAAAAGAGAATGCCATAGAAGAATGCAGACAGCTTAGGGAAATCTTGGCTTTTGAAAGGGTGCAGTTCAGGGCACTGCTTCTAGGCAACAGGTCATGAAGCCTAATGAGGCAAAAAGCCTGACAGAAGCTGGTAATTGAAGCCATTTCAGACCTGTAAAGACGGGTCAGAGACAAGAATGTGTTAGGAAAGGATGGCTTTGCTGTGAGCCAGATCATTACCTCACCCATGGAAGAGGGGTTGGATATAAACAATCTCTAAAGTCCCTTCTGGATGTTAGGAGGGAGTTCTTTACAGTGAGGGTGGTAAGGCACTGGCACAGGTTGCCCAGGGAGGTTGTGGATGCTTCCTCCCTGGAGGTGTTTAAGGCCAGGCTGGATGAGGCCTTGAGCAGCCTGCTCTAGTGGGAGGTGTCCCTGCCTATGGCAGGGGGTTGGAGCTGGATGATCCTTGAGGTCCCTTCCAACCTAAACCATTCTATGATTCTATGATTCCAACCCAACCCATTCCACATTTCCATGTGCTGTCCTATCTGAGGGCAAGGAAGTCACCAAATCCAATTACTTATAACAGGTAACTCAGCGTATTTAAAAGCATCTGTCTGTGTGATATCAGTCCACAAGATAACCCAGAAACAAAGCACTTTGGCAGCTAGGTTGGTTCTGACCTCCCATATTGAGGTCTGTTTCCATATCTTTTCTCATAACAACCTCACCCTCCATATGGAGCTTTGGCTGGAGTTGCAATTTTCGGATGTGCTCCCCACTACAAAGCAGGCTGCAGTAATGCACTGGATCTTTGCATAGCTTGTTTTTTCCTTTCACTCTCACTCCACAGTTTGCATCTGTAAATCACATCTTCCCTGACGGCCACAGCGATTGATTTTCTACTGGTTCAGAGGAGAAAAGTAATGTTTGAGCTGGAAAATCCATTTAACAATGGGAGGGGTTTTTTTTTTAATCAGTATGGGCTGTCACAAAGTGTAACACACATTTTTACACCACATGGTTTGGTTTTGAATGTGAATCACCTGCCACATTAAACAAGAGAAGTCTCTCTCTCTTGAAACCTTAAAAATAATGTTGGGATATGAAGTTGCATGCTCTGATAGCTATTAAATTGCCAGATAAGTGTCTTTAAAGATCTGGGCTTGTGTTAGCCAGTCCTAACTTACCTGTATGTGCTATATTCATTCATGTTCTGTATAAGTGTTGTGGTAGGCCTGATAGGCCCAAAATAGGCTTAATACATACACTGACTTGCCCAGGCATGTTTTTCTGCTCCACCACAGAAGCAAGCATGGGACATAAGGCAAAAGAACTTGGAGCCACTAAGTCTAAGGACTCTGGCCTGCCCAGAGTCCTGTGGTAAAGAAGGTACACACACTTTCCCTGTGCCTGCCTTGTGCAAGGCCTGTGCTTTTCCTAAATTTGGGTAAAGCAAGCCTGTGGCTTTGCCTAATATGGTTAGCTTTGGCTAACTGCCATCCTGATTGGCTACTCTCTGTCCAAAAGGCAATTAATCTCATCCCAGATTGATAAAACAACCTGCTCAGCCATGCCCTGATGTGCTCTGCATTGCTATTAGTGTCTGCCATTGTCTGCTACTATTGCTCACTGCCTTATTGTTGGCCTGGAAACTCCACTGTTATGAGTTTACCAGGAACAGACTCTAAATGCCTGCATGGCCAGCGTGACATCATGCTGAGACTGCACACCACAAGACATCCTGCCTGCACCTGAAAGTCTCCTGCTAAGACTAGAGATCCTGGAGAGACACAGGTTGTCCAGAGGAGTCAGGAGACAAGGTCAGAGATTGTCTGCCTCCTTTCCCCAGAAGCCTGGAAAGAATCAAGTCTCAACAGCTGACAAGACAGAGTCCCCTGAAAGCAAAGAAGCTGGGGAGGGACTTTTTAGGATATTAGGGAGTGACAGGACTAGGGGGGAATGGAGCAAAGCTGGAGATGAGTAGGTTCAGACTGCACGTGAGGAGGAAGCTCTACACCATGAGAGTGGTGAGAGCCTGGAATGGGTTGCCCAGGGAGGTGGTTGAGGCCCCATGGCTGGAGGTGTTTAAGGCCAGGCTGGATGAGGCTGTGGGCAGCCTGCTCTAGGGTAGGGTGTCCCTGGGCATGGCAGGGGGGTTAGAACTAGATGATCCTTGTGCTCCTTTCCAACTCTGGCTGACTCTAAGATTCCATTTGGGCACTGCCTGGGTCTGTGGCTAGCCCCTGCGAGTCAGGTAATAATTTTGTGAGTAAATACCTAAAAGCCTCTCTGTGATTCTCCATTGCCTTCTGCCGTGAGCAGAAAGAGCTCCTTGAGTCCATCCAGCAGACAAGCAGTGTATTGACTGCAAATGGCATTTGACCGTGGGAATCTTCTCTTCCAGATCAATTAGTGTTTATATCTTTTGCTGGACTGTGTGAGAACCTGAATATTATTAAAATCAGTGGTTGGGAGTTCTGAATATCAAAATTAATAAACAATATTAATGTTGGAAAAAAGATCACCTTGCATTAATTATTTTTCCCTTGCCTTAATTCATTTTCCCCTTTGTAACAATAACCACTGTGTTAAAACTTTGCATTGCTGCTGTCATAGTTATTTACTACACAGGTGAGGAAAAAGCTTCAAGACTTTTGTCCCTTTGTGGTCATTGACTGTAACAATTTGTGAAGCCAAATGTCCAAGAACAGAAAGGATCAGGTGAAATAACAGCTGTAAGGCAAGAAAAGGACAGGGAAGCCCAGCAGACAATGGCACTTTTTGTGATGTGTTAGCTCTACATTTCTGCAAAGGTGAAAGGCCATGAAGCATCAAAAGCAAACTCATGTCACATTGCATGGAAACAGACACAGATCTTGTTCCTATTAGACAAGAAGGTGGCCAAGGTATGTGAAAAAGGTAGGCAGAGGTAGGAGGAAAAAGGGAAAACCATTGAATATTGGGTCTGAACTCACTTTCATTGGAGTTGTACTACCAGAGCTTTTATGGTTACACCTCTAATGTAGAATGAAGGTCTGAGGCATTTTAAAGCAGCCAAATTGTGGGGTTTGTTATGCACCATTGCAATGCATTAACAATTTGATCACAAATGCCCCCACTCCTCCCTGGAGGTGTTTAAGGTCAGGCTGGATGAGGCCTTGGGCGAGCTGCTCTAGTGGGAGGTGTCCCTGCCTGTGGCAGGGGGTTGGAGCTGGATGATCCTCGAGGTCCCTTCCAACCTAAACCATTCTATGATTCTATGATTCTATGATTCCTCTGGTCTGAAAACAAACAAATAAATCCCCAATTACCATCCAAGCTAATCCTGTAATCAGCTAATCCAATCACTGACCACAAACAGATGCTCCAAAGAAGCCCAGAGAAACGCTACCCTGGACAACTACCCAACAGCCTAGGGTAGACACAAGTACTTTCTAACACAATTAATGTCTCTGTTTTTCTCCCAACAGCCTGATAATCTGTATTGCACCACACCAGATTTGGCACTTAAATGCCAGTGAAAGCATGAGACAAGTTGCATCACCAATGCCTCAGATAAAAGGGTTGTGCATTCGCACAGGCTGCATCTCTCCAAGCTCTGCAGGGGATTACCTTGATAGCTAACTCAGCTTGCATCATTCTCAGCGTAGGAACAGACTCCTCTGTAAGAGCACTGAGTGTGTTTTTTCTTCTCTGAGCTCCACAGAAAGACCATACTTACACCACCAGTTTGTTTATGGCTTTTATATATTATTTATAACATCTGCCAGCAGATGCCTCTGAGTTCCTTGCTGTGTGAACTCTGCCAAGCCAGAGACTATCCAAGAACCTTCTAAAAGCCATGAATTCCTTTGCTCGCACATTCATTGAGGGAGCAGGGAACGCTGTGGATTCCTCTTACAGATCCTGTAACATCAGCAGATTACAACTGAAATGATGTATTTGTGAGTTTTGCTGAAAGAAGCCAAATCCTTCCAGTAAAACAAAATTAAGTTTAACTGAGAAACCACTCATGTACAGTTGGAAGTGACCTCATGTCAATTAGTCCTGCGGTCTGCACCGCGAGGGCAGTGACATTTAAAGAGAAGTATTTGAGAGCACATTTCTCTTGACTAAAGCTGGTAGGCTAAGCACTCCACCATCTCGTTTTCACCACTCTTTCTCTGGTCCTGAGGAGCAAAAAGCTAACATTATTATTTTTTTTCCCTTGGAATTGAAAAGCAATCCTGTGGAATGAGACAGCAGCATGAATAAGTGCAGCACAAATCCTCAACGTGGCTGCAAGACGTTTTCTTTACGTTAGAGTTTCTACATCTGCACAAGGACTTTAGCCAGCTACATTAAAAATTGGCTTCTTAAGTTATATCTAATTATTTTTATATAAGCTCCTGAATGCACATTGCTTCTACTCTGGAAATTTGGTCTCCTGAGTGCCTGAAGTTTAAGGTCTCAGTAGGTTAAAAAAGAAATCAACTGTTAGCTCTTTGGTGATAAAAACGATCCTACTTTTCAACCCTGCTTGAACACAGTGTTTTCTTGTAGGTAAGTTCTGGGGCTTGTGGAAAGCATGAAGGGCTATGAATGTCTCCCAGGTCAAAGATGAAGGTTTACCTAGAGAGACTGAAGGGCTACAAATGTCTCCCAGGTCAGAGATGAAGGTTTACCTAGAGAGACTGAAGGGCTACAAATGTGTCCCAGGTCAGAGATGAAGGTTTACCTAGAGAGACTGAAGAGCTACAAATGTGTCCCAGGTCAGAGATGAAGGTTTACCTAGAGAGACTGAAGGGCTACAAATGTCTCCCAAGTCAGAGATGAAGGTTTACCTAGAGAGACTGAAGGGCTACAAATGTGTCCCAGGTCAGAGATGAAGGTTTACCTAGAGAGACTGAAGGGCTACAAATGTCTCCCAGGTCAGAGATGAAGGTTTACCTAGAGAGACTGAAGGGTTTAGGATACTTCACCACTGAAGATTTGATTCCCTTCTCTCAGCCATGTCATTAATGACAGTGAGATGAGTCCCCACTATGCCTTGTCACTCAGCTAGCAGGCAAATTTAATAACCTTTCCTCTTAAATATTGCATTGCACAGAGCCTTCAGACATATTTCCCTGTTTATCACCTCTTTCAGTATCGGTCCACCCTTTCATACTTTTCTTGCATTCCTCTTCCAGTCCCATTATTCTCTTCCCAGAGATACTAATCTGGAAGCTGGAACCCAGGAGCACAGGTAGATCCTACCTTCCCTAGTGAGCTCAGTGTGATCTTTACTTACACCACTGCTTCCCAACTGCATTACAGAAGGAAAAAATTACAATCATCTCCACATTTGCAATTCCCAAACCTAACACTTCATTTTACTAAATCAGAACAGATTGCCCTACTTTTTACATCCTAGTAATTGTCCATTAATAAATCTTCCTCAGCCTTATCCTTCAGCCACCATCACTGGCTCTAGCAAGATTCAGTTCAAAAATTGTTCCCAGGAGGGCAGTAAGAAGTGAGCAAGCTTTTGCCCTTGGCAAGCATCAGTGATAATAGTAAGTGGTAAGGTGCTGACCTACATCCATCTCACAAACACATGAGCTAGAGAACTTCACTAATGCCAGCACTTCACTCTGCCTTTCAGCTCCAGCCCCTTCACATGTGACAGCACATCATGTATCTGCAATCAGAGTGGGGGATGGTTTATCCCCTGGTGTCATTAGGTGTGGGAGACAGGGAAACCAAGCTGTGTTAGTAAAAAGCCAACACTTTTGGGCTAACCAGTCACTGACCACATGTGGCTGTAGAGATGAGGAAGGACAAAGGAAGATCACATCTGAGGATCAATGTTACAAATCTGGGTTAGAAAGGAAGAGAGCTATGAAAGTGAAAGGTGTCTGATGCTGGAGACCATAAAGTGTGCATCCTCCAGCATTGCCTCAGTGCATTTAGAGGAGCAGTGGAGCTGTTCAAGAGCTAGGGCAATGAGGATACTCATGGGTTTCCAGCTTTTCTACAGCTGCTTTCATGGTGGTACAGAGGCACATTTCCTGTTAAGCTCTAGCCTTACTATCTGCTTATCCACTTCTCTTCATGCTTATTAGTCGAAGTGCTGAAAGTCTAATGTCCTTGGTTAACAACTACTTTAAGATCAGTTAGGCTTCATTCCCTTCACACCACCAAACACAAGAAGAGCTCATTCTTCAGGGCCTACATTTTCACTTTTTCTGGAACTAAACTATTTGTCCTGTGAAAGTTACAACTGAAACAGAAAAGGAACTTCACGTTAAGCCAAGGCTTGCAAGCATTCACAAGCCCTCTCGTGGTGCTCACAGTCTGCTACACTTCAGAAGCATCAAGTCAATGCAGAAGGCAAGCTCTGCCTGTGAGAAGGATGCTCAGGGTAAGACAGCACTTCACTTGACACAAGCCAGTGCCTCTGGGCCTCTCTCATCTGTAGTGTGTAGAGAAGAACAGCTACAGAAGTGGCAGATTCTCTGCAGTCCCTTGCTCCCATTCTAAATATGAGTACTCCAAAGGATAAGATCTTCCTTCCATAAAATAATTGTTTAGCAGCTAGTTCAGCATTTCCTTTGCTTCTGCTTCTCTTCTCTTTGTTTTTATCCTCTTTTCATTTCATCAGCTTTCAAAAGCAAGCCTTTAAAAGGGTACCATGACCTCCACATTTATGCTGCTTCTTCAGATCTACTCAGACAAACTGATTCCAGGTTATGTGAGGACAAACCCATTTTAGTTAAAAGACCATTTTGGACTGTATTTATCTGAAAGACTCAGAATAAGCCCAATTCAAAACATCTTTCCCCTGAGGTAGTAACTAACTCATATGAAAATGGTTAGCCAATGTGTGTTCACAAAGCCAAAGTCTCTGTACTGCTCACAGCATGTTATTAGAATTTTATCTAACTTCTTGAGAGTCCAGAAGTTCCAGTCTGACTGGAAAAGCTAAAGCCAAGAGATGATAGTAAAGAGATAATATTTGCTTCAGGGAATAAAGCTTTGGAGCAAGTGCCTCCCATGCTATTTTGTTCACCTCTCCTCCTTTAAAAGGGTAATAGAAATAATCTCTGTAGAGACTGCACGCAATGCTAAGTGCAACAATTTTAGACCTCTAATGAATGTCCTTATCAGCCATTTTCAAAGAGCATGAAAATGAGCTTCTGAATTCATCAGCAGATTGGGAACAGCTCAAACACTCTAGCCCTGTGGCATCAGATTTGTACGTCTGAGCCAAAAGCCAAAGTTACAGCAGCATCTATTTGTATTTACTTTCACACAGTCTCAACAGGGAATGCAAGTTTTAAATCTGCTTTCAGCATCTCACACAGAAGATCTCTGGAAAGAATTATTGAAAGCCCAATTTGTTGAGTAACTCATTTGTCCACCTGTCTGGTACTGAATCACAACTTTCCATTTCAAACTATAACATTTAAGGGGCAAGTGCCAGAAATAACCCGGGAAAATATCAGAAAACATAGAATCATAGGTTGGAGGAGACCTCCAAGATCATCCAGTCCAACCTAGCACCCAGCCCTAGCCAATCAACTAGACCATGGCACTAAGTGCCCCATCCAGGATTTGCTTGAACACCTCCAGGGACAGCAACTCCACCACCTCCCTGGGCAGCCCATTCCAATGCCAATCACTCTCTCTGCCAACAACTTCCTCCTAACATCCAGCCTAGACCTCCCCCAGCACAACTTGAGACTGTGTCCCCTTGTTCTGTTGCTGGTTGCCTGGGAGAAGAGACCAACCCCACCTGGCTACAGCCTCCCTTCAGGTAGTTGTAGACAGCAATGAGGTCACCCCTGAGCCTCTTCTTCTCCAGGCTGCACACCCCCAGCTCCCTCAGCCTCTCCTCATAGGGTTTGTGTTCCAGGCCTTTCATCAGCTTTGTTGCCCTTCTCTGGACACCTTCCAGCACCTCAACATCCATGAAAAGGAATTTATTGGAAGTTCTTAAGCATAGGATGACATTTGCTATAGAATGCCTTGTCCCAGGATAAAACAGGTGGGCAGAACCCTGTCACAAACTGAACACAACAAGCACTGCCAGCAGTGGAGCTGAGTGTATGGCTGCTGGTTCCCAGGAGCTAGCTCTACACTTGCTGCTCTCCCAGCAGAGACATCCTGTGCAGCAACATTCAGATTAGATTCTTAATTTTACTCACTCTGCCTCCAAAGAGATTTTGCAGTTCCAACCTACTTAGCTGAAGGCATCCAGCAAAAGCAGCTTGATCCTAGTTGTTGGCAAGAGGTTTGTCCTTCTTGGGTTCTATTCCTCCAGCCCACTGTTGCTTTTTCTGTTCATAACTACTTAGCCCAGTTTCTTTGGCACTAGTCAGTTCTCTCATCTCTTCCTCTAAAGGACTACTTAAAGATGATTGTGTGCATCCAGTGGCATTCCAGACAAGATGACTGTAATTATCTGGCTAATTTAATTTTTCCAGACATTCTATGTTATTTTACCCCAGAGCATTTGCAATTGCCTCATAGTTGTATCCAGAGAAAAACTAAAGAACCCATGAAAAATTGAAGGGCTTGGTGCTCTCAAAGATGATCTCAAATTGTGAAGCTTCCCCAGACAAAGTGCTATGGCGCTGAGGCTCACGAGATATTTCCCCTACAAAGCATTACACTGTATTAATTTAAGCTACAGATCAAGCTGAACTAAAGGAAAACAAGTACAGCTGAGCAGTGAGAAAGTAAATCATAGAATCAACCAGGTTGGAAGAGACCTCCAAAATCATCCAGTCTAACCTAGCACCCAGCCCTATCCAGTCAACCAGACCATGGCACTAAGTGCCTCATCCAGGCTTCTCTTGAACACCTCCAGGGACGGTGACTCCACCACCTCCCTGGGCAGCCCATTCCAATGCCAATCACTCTCTCTGGCAACAACTTCCTCCTAACATCCAGCCTAGACCTCCCC
>WAAF01008814.1:1059633-1100049 GCA_013400475.1 Tricholaema leucomelas
CAAGTCCAACCTGTTACCACAGAGCTCAAGGCTAGACCATGGCACCAAGTGCCACGTCCAATCCTGCCTTGAACAGCTCCAGGGACGGCGACTCCACCACCTCCCTGGGCAGCCCATTCCAGTAGCCAATGACTCTCTCAGGGAAGAACTTTCTCCTCACCTCAAGCCTAAATTTCCCCTGGCGTAGCTTGAGGCTGTGTCCTCTCGTTCTGGCGCTGGCTGCCTGAGAGAAAAGAGCAACCTCCCCCTGGCTACAACCACCCCTCAGGTAGCTGTAGACAGCAATAAGGTCTGCCCTGAGCCTCCTCTTCTCCAGGCTAAACAATCCCAGCTCCCTCAGCCTCTCCTCATAGGGCTTGTGCTCGAGGCCTCTCTGATTAACATAATCAAGTTAATTTGATTAATTAATCTATATTTCAGTATTAACTTGACCACAAATAAAAATAACTTTCCCCAGCCTGAAACCTAAGGTCTGTAGCAGTTTCTGAAAGGTGCAACAATTGGGGCAGAATTTTTCAAGTGGGAACATTCAGGAAAACTATTTGGGTCTTGTCAAACAAATGAGGTGGTAGTTTTGAAAGACTGAAAGCCTTTTGCTTGCAAAGTGTGCTAGTTTGAGCCTAGCTGGGATATTTTGGTGAGAAGAATCTGATGATAGGCTGTGAAAAGGAAACAATGGTGATGGCTGCTGCACTCATAGGCTTGCTGAGATGTATAAGACCAACAACATAAGCATAGATAAGGGAGTCACTCACTGTCTCTTGGGGCTGCATGAACTTCTCTCTAACCTAACCTGCTGTCTGTGTGACTAATCCATCTGCTTCCCAACTGGCTGACCCTCCAAAATTCACCTTGAACATAAGGCAAAGTCTGGGGTAAGGTAGAGGGGTGGGAGAAGGTGGAAGGGTGGTTGGGAGCCCCTCCTAGGGACTCAGGTTTCTGGGAGGGCTGTTGTGTTTCTGTGTTACTTTTAAACTTGTATATTTCTGTCTATACTGTAATTACCTGCTTGTAGATTGTGCTAAGCTGTAAGTATAAAGCTTCATTCAATTTCCAGATCAGTTGAGCTTAGTCTGGGTGATTTTCTTCAGTCTGGGGGAGCAGGTAACATCCAAACCATCACACATAAAGCCCTCGATGCACAACTCAAAGAAATGGTTACAAAGCTTTCAAAGTCAGCACAAGTTTCCATTTGGACTTCTCCAACTGTGTTCAACAAAAAGTTTTTTTTTCCTGCAGGACCAAAGGGGCATTTGGTGACTTGATGTAAGAATTCTTGAAGTCACATTCATAGAATCTGGGCTCCCCAGTTTAAGAGGGACAGGGATCTGCTGGAGAGGGTCCAGCAGAGGGCTGCAAGGACGATTAGGGGCCTGGAACACTGCCTGAAGAGGAGAGGCTGAGGGACCTGGGGCTGATTAGTCTGGAGAAGAGAAGAATTAGAGGAGATTTGATAAATGTTTATAAGTATCTGAAGGCTGCCAGGAGAGGGGGGACAGGCTCTGCTCACTGTTCCCTGGGATAGGACAAGGAGCAGTGGGTGTAAGTTGCAGCACAGGAGGTTCCAGCTCAACACAAGGGGGAAGTTCTTTACTGTGAGGGTCACAGAGCACTGGCACAGGCTCCCCAGATAGGTTGTGGAGGTCTCCTTCTGTGAAGACTTTGAAGGCCTGTCTGGATGTGTTCCTCTGTGATCTGTGTTAGATAGTATTGTCCCGCTCTGGCACGGGAGTTGGACTTGATGATCTCCTTGAGTCCCTTCCAACCCCTAACATCCTGTGATCATACAATCAGTCAGGGTTGGAAGTGACCACAAGGATCATCTAGTCCCAACCCCCATGCCATGGCTGGGGACACCCTACCTTAGATCACCCTGCCCACAGCCTCATCCAGCCTGGTCTTAAACACCTCCAGGGATGGGGCCTCAACTACCTGGGCAACTCATTCCAGCCTCTCACCACTTTCCTGTTGAACAACCTCCTCCTTATGCCCAGTCTGACATCCTCACTTGGCTTCACCACTAGTGTCCTGCTTTTACAGATTTTTTTTGTATGCTGTGAATATTTGGCTTCATGTCATACCCCAGAAGGACATCATTGCAGCAGTTCTTTAAAGTGAAGTCAGCCTTTTCTTGCTCAAGCTCAATAATTACAGCTAAAGAGGGGAAGTGAATTAGACAAGACATTCTAACCCTTCCTTTTGTGCAGCCCCAAATCATTTTATCATAGCAAAGCCACTGTAGGCAGATAGGTATTTGTCTCCATTAAGATGCAGCAGAGGAAGTTTTAAGAATGATCAAGGGGACACGCTGAGGTCTTCATGTTAAGCAAACAAGAGAACTCGATGTAGAGTTTGGAAAACAGGGAATAAAAAGAAAGCTTAGAGAAGATAAAAGAGATAACAGCAGATGAAGGATACGTTAGCAGGCAGAAGACCTTGAAGGAAAGAGCAGTTTGTTCATTTCAACAAAGAACACAAGATTCCACACCAGAAGAAGGTGGGAGAAGATTATTATTTTCTCTTCTGACAGATTCATGTTTGTGGCTTTAAAAAACAAACAAATATTTTTATCTAGCTGTACAGTAATCAATTCCCTCCCTCAGCCTCCACTCTCAGCCTCTAGATCTCAAGTCCCAGAAGACTGTGTGCAGCTGAAGTAATTCAGTTTGGAGGTAACATCAGCCAGAAAATGTTAAATAAGTAAACAGAGATGAAAATAAGAAACCTGGAACCCAGAAGGTACCTTTAAAATGAGCAGTGGACAGCACAGGAGAATGCACTGAAAGCTGTTCCACAGAGCCAGTATTAAACTTGAGATAAATCACTGGGCTGGAAAAACAATATAAATCAGCATTTATTCTCAAGAAATAATTCATTGCACTCTAGACTCCCAATGGGCTGGTTTGAGGATGGTTTTTACTGAGAGAAATTAAATCTTTAGCTGTGAGAAGAAAGAAGAAAACCAACACATGCCCTATACCACCAGACTTCTGCTGAGAAACACAACTAGTCAAAACAGAGCTGAGAGAGGCACTTCACACACCCTGCTCAGCTCTTGCTTTGGCCTCTGCCTTCTTTCTGGCCGCCTGCTCTCTGGCTGACTCTGCCTTTAACTCTCTAATCCACCTAACCTCTTCTTTCCTCTAACCTCCTTGTTGTCTCTTTTTGACATCTCACCTCAGATCTCCAGATTTGTCATGTGAGATATATGTGAGTTGATCTGGTTACTTCTTAAGGGAGGGAAAGAGGCAAGGGGAAAGGGTTTGGGGTCAGGAGCCCTCCTGGGCACTCTGTTTCTAGGAGGGGTTTTGTGTTTCTGTGTTACTTTTAATTTGTATATAACTGTATATATATGCTTGTATCTTGTGCTAAGCAGTAAATATAGCTTCACTCCTTGACTGCATCCAGTTCTGGAGCCCCCATTACAAGAAGGATGTGGAGGATGCTCAAAGGGCTGGAGTAGCTCTGCTATAAGGACAGACTGAAGGAGTTGGGGCTGTTCAGTCTGCAGAAGAGCAGGCTCCCAGGTGACCATCTTGTGGCCTTTCAGTATCTGAAGGGGGCCTACAAAAAAGCCAGAGAGGGACTTTTTAGACTATCAGATAGTGACAGGACTAGGGGGAATGGAGCAAAGCTGGAGATGGGTAGGTTCAGGCTGCATGTGAGGAGGAAGTTGTTCAGCATAAGAGTGGTGAGAGCCTGGAACGGGTTGCCCAGGGAGGTGGTTGAGGCCCCATGCCTGCAGGTGTTTAAGGCCAGGCTGGACGAGGCTGTGGCCAGCCTGATGTAGGGTAGAGCGTCCCTGTCCATGGCAATGGAGTTGGAGCTGGATGATTCTTGTGGTCCCTTCCAACCCTGACTGATTCTATGATTTCCAGCTGTCTGAGTCGAGTTTGGGTGATTTTCTTAAGTGGGGGGGGGGGGCAGGTAACTCCAAAACCATCACACCCAATGATCATTTGAGCCACGAGTCAAAAAAAAGCTAAAATACTACGGCCTTCAAACCCAGCAATGTTCAGTACTTGTTCTAAGGGTTCACTTCGAAGATTTTTTGCACATGGATTAAGTGAATAGACTTAATCATGCAGAGTTTGATCTTGGCATCTGCTAATTGAGGAGAAGCACACCCACATGTTACTTTCTGAACATGCAAATTATATAGGAACACAGAAAATGGGAGGGACTGTGAAAAATGCCAACTTCTCCTTTGATGTGTCAAAAGGTAACCCCCCCCAAAAAGTGAAAAGCAGCTATCAGCAAACCAGGACTTGCTTGGCCTTAGAAACTCACCAGGTGAGCACAAGCCAACCTCATGAGGTTCAACAAAACCAAGTGCAAGGTCCTGCATCTGGGTCAAGGCAATCCCAAGCACAAATCCAGGCTGGGCAGTGAGTGGCTGGAGAGCAGCCCTGACAAGAGGGACATTGGGGTGCTGGTGGATGAGAAGCTCAACATAGAATCATAGAGTGGTTTAGGTTGGAAGGGACCTCAAGGATCATCCAGCTCCAACCCCCTGCCATAGGCAGGGACACCTCCCACTAGAGCAGGCTGCTCAAGGCCTCATCCAGCCTGGCCTTAAACACCTCCAGGAAATGGGCAACCTGTGCCAGTGTCTTACCACCCTCACTGTAAAGAATTTCCTCCTAACATCCAGTCTAAATCTCCCCTCTTCCAGTTCAAAGACATTCCCCCTCATCCTGACATTACCAGACCTTGTCAATAGTCCCTCCCCAGCCTTCCTGTAGGCTCCCTTCAGATACTGGAAAGCCACTCTAAGGTCTCCTCGAAGCCTTCTCTTCTCCAAGCTGAAGAGCCCCAATTCTCTCAGCCTGTCCTCATAGCAGAGGTGCTCCAGCCCAGTGTGCACTTGCAGCCCAAAAAGCCAACTAGAACCTGGGCTGCATGAGGAGAAATGTGGGCAGCAGGTCAAGGGAGGTGATTCTCCCCCTCTACTCCACTCTGCTGAGACCCCACCTGGAGTACTGCATCCAATTCTGGAGCCCTCATTGCAAAAAGGATATGGAGATGCTGGAGTGTGTCCAGAGAAAGGCCACGAGGATGATCAAAGGGCTGGAGCACCTCTGCTATGAGAACATAGACTGAAAGAGTTGGGGCAGGAGGAGGCTCCCAGGGGACCTTCTTGTGGCCTTCCAGGATCTGAAGGGGGCCTACAAAAAAGCTGGGGAGGGACTTTTTAGAATATCAGGGAGTGACAGGACTAGGGGGAATGGAGCAAAGCTGCAGGTGGTTTGATTCAGACTGGACGTGAGGATGAAGTTGTTCAGCGTAAGAGTGATGAGAGCCTGGAATGGGTTGCTCAAGGAAGTGGTTGAGGTCCCATGCCTGGAGGTGTTTAAGGCCAGGCTGGCTGAGGCTGTGGCCAGCCTGATGTAGGGTAGAGTGTCCCTGTCCATGGCAATGGAGTTGGAGATGGATGATTCTTGTGGTCCCTTCCAACCCTGACTGATTCTATGATTCTAGGTTTATCTTCACATTTCTTTGTGAGGGTCACCTTCCACACAAGGCAAACCACTGAGAGTGTATGTGAAAATGATAATCAATAACACTAGAAGGACAGATGAAAGAACTGATATAAGTCTTTTCCCACCACTATGGGACATGGTGCTAACAGGCAAGGGAGAGCTATGGTAAGTCTACAATTCCAAAAGGATAATAACCCATCAACCAGAATGCCAGCAGATAGCAGAATATTAATCCAGAAAGCCCTTTCCTAGTGCTCCTGGATGCAATTTCTATTACACTTGATGTCTAAGGTATAAAGCTTTTACTGCCATAAATCTGAAGGTGCCATGTGTTTTCCTGCAGTAAGGATCAGGCAGGTTGGCTTTTGCCTAAGAGCTCATGCATAGTATCATCATAAAACTGTGCTTCCAAACACCAGACACACAGAAGAGAACAAAAGAGATTCCTTTGCATTTGAGACTTCGGCCGGCATACATCAATCCTATAGCTGCTGGTGGGAGCCAACATTAATCAGAGCTATAAGATGGCAGATTAAAAATAAGAAAAGAATTAAAACACCTACATGCAGGCACTTCGTCTGACAGCATGTAATTAGGCTGAGAAATTCATTGCCCACTGGATACTCATTAAGGCTGAAACCATCAATCACAGTTGAAGAGGGAGCGGACATAAGACAGTTATGTAATAAGTGCAGATGACCCTAACACTTCAAAGGGCCACTAAATCTCCACTGCCTGGTTTGAAGCCAGATTTTTGGGACTAAACATCAGAAGAAATGCTTTAAGACAAGGAAGAGGCAGCGCAGTTTATTCCTTGACACAGGATCACAGGATATTAGGGGTTGGAGGAGACCCAAGGAGATCATCCAGTCCAAACCCCCTGTCAGAGCAGGACCACACAATCTAGCACAGAGGAACACATGCAGACAGACATTGATAGTCACCAGAGAAGGAGACTCCACAACCTCTCTGGGGAGCCTGTCCCATTGCTCTGTGACCCTTACAGTAAAGAAGTTTCCCCTTGTGTTGAGGTGCAACCTCCTGTGCTGCAGCTTACACCCATTGCTCCTTGTCCTACCCCAGGGAGCAGTGAGCAGAGCCTGTCCCCCCCTCTCCTGACCCCCAGCCCTCAGATGCTTATAGACATTTATTAAATGCCCTCTCAGTCTTCACTTCTCCAGACTAAACAGCCCCAGGTCCCTCAGCCTCTCCTCACTAGGCAGTTCTCCAGTCCCCTCATCATCCTCCTAGCCCTCCATTGGACCCTTTCCAGCAGATCCCTGTCCCTCTTACACTGAGGAGCCCAAAACAGAATGAAGTATTCTGAATTGACCTAGCAGGCAGAGGAATTTTCTTCTGCAATACTTTGGCACAGATCAGGATTCTAGTCTGATAGTCAGGTTATGAGCAGGATGTGCTAACTAGAAGGAGGCACAAGCTGGCAAATGCCACATTCACAAATAACTCCTACATGTGGTGGTTTGGGTGTTAGGTTTGCCTTGTTGCCTCAGCCAATTTTACAAGTCCAGAGACATTTGTTATTCAAAATGATAGCATTTCTCTTTGGGTGAAGTTTTGCACTGTGGTGCTGTGCATCTGAAATTGCTTTTTTCCCCACACAGAAGCAACCAAGTTCCTATGTGTGATGGTTTGGGTGTTACCTGCCCTCCTACTCTTGTGAAAAATCACCCAGACTAGACTCAGTGGCTCTGGAAATTGGATGAAGCTTTGTATTTACAGCTTAGCACAATATACAAGCAGGTATTTACAACATCCACAGCTATAGACAGAAATGTACCAGTTAAAAAGTCATACAGAAACACAACAGCCCTCCCAGAAACCAGAGTCCCCACAAGGGGCTCTCAACAACCCTTCCACCTTCCTCCCACCCCTCTACCTTATCCCAGACTTTGCCTTATGCTCAAGGTAGTTTGGAGGGTCGACCAGGGGGGTTAGGAAGCAGATGAATCCACACAGATGGCAGGTTAGGTTAGAGAGAAGTTGATGCAGCCCCAGAGACAGAGAGAGGCTTTGTTATCTATATTTATGTTCTTGTTTTTACACATCTCAGCAAGCCTATGAGTGAAGCAGCCATCACCATTGTTTCCTTTTCACAGCCTATCATCTAATTCTTCTCACCAAAATATCCCAGCTAGGCTCAAACTAGCACATTGCACCATGATGTTGCTCTTGGTATTTACTAGCTGCTACTCAACCAGGAGAAGGAGCAGTCTGTTCTGCACTTCTCTGTGTGGTAGGCAGGTAATGAAGCACAGCTGCTGCCCTGCCACAAACAGCACAAGAGCCCCGAACAGCACGAGAGCCTGCAATGTTTTTTGCATTCTTCCATGACCCTGCTCAGGGAGGGCAAATTCTGATAGCTTGTGTGAAAGGAAAGCTGTGAATTGTGCTAATGAGGTCTCTTTCCTCTTTTCTCCCAGGCACTCTACGCAACTTCCTTACCAACTGGAAAGATGACAGAAGAAAGGTTGGTGAGTTTCCTTCTTGCAGGACTGGCCACAATCCAGACACCAGCATCTGTTAAAGGGCTTCACTATTGCTCTTTTCTTAACAGCTTTGGCTGGTAAACCTGGTAACAGCTGTGTGAGCTATGCTTGTGATCCATACAATTAGTTTGCAACCAGCAAACCTGTCATTGTTCATCACTAGATGACAGCAATGCACTTCTGTGCATGCCTTGAACTGTTTCTAAGGGCATGACTCCCAGCAGCCTTGTGTGATTCTGTGGCCTCTTTCCCTGCCATAATTCCAGTTACATCATAAAGTGATGGGAAGATGCTGGTGCTGGGGTGATAACTCTGTGGATGAGGTGCCAGAGTCTGACAAGGACAGAAGGCACCTGTTTGGGAAAATATAAATTAAAAATAGTAGTGGGGCTCAGGATTTACCCCAAAGGAAAATAAAAGGACAATTAGCTCCTTTCCTATCATCACAGGGAGTACACTCAGAAGGACTTATGCCAACTGTGTTACACCATCATACATGGAGCAAAGCTGGAGGTGGGGAGATTCAAACTGGATATGAGGAGGAAGTTGTTGAGCATGAGAGTGGCGAGAGCCTGGAATAGGTTGCCCAGGGAGGTGGTTGAGGTCCCGTCTCTGGAGGTGTTTAAGGCCAGGCTGGATGAGGCTCCAGGCAGCCTGATCTAGGGTCCGGGCAGCCTGATCTAGGGTAGAGTGTCCCTGGGCATGGCAGGGGGGTTGGAACTAGATGATCCTTGTGGTCCCTTCCAACTCTGACTGATTCTATGATTCCATGACATGCGACTTTTCTTCATCCACAGCACAAGTGCTGATGGTGTTGTGATGTAACCCAGAGAGATGAAAGAGAAGCTCCTAACATACAAATCTCTTTACCAGGACATACATGCTAGGCAGCAGGAAGTGAGCACCACAGCAGAAGTGAAGCCTGTGGTAGCAATTCTGCCTCAGAATTCCTGCCACCTTCGGGAGCTCTCCTCTGGAGTTTCCAGCGAGTCTTCAAGAATGAATCTGCTACCCACCCCCACGTAGTGGAGATGAGGCTTATGCTAATTTATCCCCAGTGAGAGGACATGTTAGCAGTGATTTTCTGTTACCCAAATCCTTATCTGGTCCTTTCCAAATCTTCATTAACAATTCCCAATTAGGAAGGGAGAGGCCATCCATCAACTTTTCAGAGGGGCTTGTAAACCTCTCTCCCAGTTCTGCTCTAACTGCAGCCTGTCTCCAAGTCTCCCACAAGGATTCCCACACCACAGTTACAGACAATTAATTCCTAGGCAGCCCCAGCCCTGCCCTGCCATAGGTACTGCTTTGAGACAGTAGAGGACTGGGCTATCACACCCTCCTGCTCCTGGTGCAGCACAAAGCCTAGCAGTTCTGCTGGCAAGACCCTTTGAGTAATTGCGCTGTGAAACTGTTGGTCAGGAAACTCATCTGGCCTTGGACCTGTTGAGTCCATAGCATTGTCTTGCAACCATGCAGCTCACTGTTATCCATTCTTAACCCAAGTGTCTGCCTTCTGGTTTTATAACTCTTATTCATCAGTTCAGAGCAGCATGTGATCCAGAAGAGCAAACTGTAGAGCTCCTTTTATTCTCACTCCGACTGTAAGCTTCCCTGCCCTGTGTTCACTCCCCTCCCCACCAACACCTAAACTTGCCCTTTACCCCAGCTCCCAGTCTGCAGGAAACCTCTTCTCCATCAGGTGTGGCTCTCATTCCCACAGCCCATTGAGCACCTGGTATCTTGGAAAACACTTTCACAGCAAAACATAAAGCCATGTCATCATGCTTAAAGGACACCAAAGATTAGTAAGGGACTGATTGCTCCCTGTAAAGGAGCAGAACAGGCTCCAGCTTTTGCAGCTCTTTGGGGAAGTGCTGCTTCCCCCCACACACCTTCAAATAAATTGTGAGAAGACGGCAGGCGAACTCTAACTGCATCTCCCTCTGTAGGCAATAAAGCATCTGATGGAATTTCTGCACATCTGTGAGTGAAGTGATATGGATTAATCAACACACAACGGCATCTATATGGGAATTACTAAAGCCTCCCTTGGACTGCTTTGAAAGAACATCCTCTTGACATTATTTTTGATATGAATATCTCAGCTTTTATTTGTTCCTTATCTTCTAGAGTGGTGGATGAAGGTTAGGGAGAAAAAAAAAAAACAACCAACAAACTCAGTGAAGAATTTTCCTTCAGAAAAATAAATGCCCTAACACTGCACATAAGGGCTGATAGAATCAGGTTCATTTTCTCCACCGGTTTTCATTCAGGTGACAGCAGGGAGAACTGACTGGCAGGTTCATGCCTTTTTCCTACCTCCACAAGGAAAATGTGAAAACTGACATATTTTCAGAGAAAAGAATCACAGAATTAACCAGGTTGGGGAAAAAAAAAAAAACACCTTTGAGGTCACCAAGGCCAACCTATTATCCATCATCTAATCAACTAATCCATGGCACTAAGTGCTTCATCCAATCCTCTTTTAAACACCTCCAGGGATGGTGACTCCACCACCTTGCCAGGCAGCCCATTCCAACGACAATCACTCTTGCTTTGAAGCGCTTCTTCCTAACATCCAGCCTAAACCTGCCCTGGTGCACCTCAAGACTGTGTCCCTTTGTTCTGTCACTGGTTGCCTGTGAGAAGAGACCAGTCCCACCTGGCTACAACTTCCCTTCAGGTAGCAGTAGACAGCAATGAGGTCTCTCCTGAGCCTCCTCCTCTGTAGGCTGAACAGCCCCAGCTTGCTTAAGCACAGAATCCTCCAATCAGAGTCTTGCAATTACAAGAGAGCCCATTTTAACAGACAATGGACACTTGAAGAGATGTGATTTCACAATGGCTTTTGGCAGCATGAAAATGTAAAAACTGAGGTACTTCAAAATGGCTGAAATTAATAAAAGAGTACTTTCCAAACTGTGTTTGAGTGGGAAGGGAATTCAAACATCAGGTTTTGATTTATAAGCTTAAAGGAGTATAGTTTTTATCCAACAGATTACACTTAAATGATATCTAACTGAATATCTCAGCACTGCAGAGGAAGCAGTGTTTGTCCCAAACACAAACAACCTTGATTAAGTTTAGGGTATACCAGGAGATATTAGTGTTGATGTCCTCATCACCCTGATTTTCTTTAAAATGTTGGCTCTAAAAGCACTTTCCACTGAGTTTTGAGAATGCCCTGCAAGTTTTGGAAGACTTGTTTGAAAGAGCAGCAGCCTGCTCTTTGATGTGCCACGTGAGCTGCCCTGCATCAAACAGGACAGAGCTCAACCATCTTTCTCAAACTCAAACAAGGGCAACGAGGCTGGTGAAGGGCCTGGAACACAAACCCTATGAGGAGAGGCTGAGGGAGCTGGGGTTGTTAGTCTGGAGAAGAGGAGGCTCAGGGGTGACCTCATTGCTGTCTACAACTACCTGAAGGGAGGTTGTAGCCAGGTGGGGGTTGGTCTCTTCTTCTAGACAACCAGCAACAGAACAAGGGGACACAGTCTCAAGTTGTGCCAGGGGAGGTATAGGCTGGATGTCAGGAGGAAGTTCTTCACAGAGAGAGTGATTGGCATTGGAATGGGCTGCCCAGGGAGGTGGTGGAGTCACCGTCCCTAAAGGTGTTCAAGCAAATCCTGGATGAGGCACTCAGTGCCATGGTCTAGTTGACTGGATAGGGCTGGGTGATAGGTTGGACTGGATGATCTTGGAGGTCTCTTCCAACCTGGTTGGTTGATTCTATTCTAAACTCACTTTTGTCCAAAGGAACCTGCTAAAACAAAACATCCAGCTTAAACCATGTCTTTAAATTCCAATCTAAATCTACCCAGAGCAAGTTAAGACACAATTCAGTTTTGTGCCAATGTTGTCTCTAGCTCAAAGGAGTACTTTTTTTTTTTTATACATTTGTACTTCCTTCTTCTAGAATGAATCTTCTGCACCTTAAAATTACTTTTCAGCCTACCTGGCTCAACAAATGGGCCTATTCATCAACTTACCCTCTGAAATGCTCCTGATTCTGAACATGGTTCAAACACCAGATGAAATCTTTCTAAATAAACCTGCTCATAAATCTTGGTAGGTAAACATCTGTCACGCACCTAAGTAAACTGAAGGGAAAAGGAGATTCATGGCCAGTCAGTTACTTGCTTTACTCAATTTCTTTTCTCTGGTTCATCTTTCCAGTTGCTTTCAGCTTGGCAGAAACAGAAAGAACGTTTGTAGCAGCCAGCTCTGACTGCATTTGGAAAGGCTTGCTAGGACGACCTTTTTATGCCTACGTGAGGACACAGGACAAAGCCAAAAGGGAGATGGCTTTGAGACAGAGACAAGTACTTCATCAAATACCACTAGGAGCAGGACATGTTCAATAACAAGGATATGCCAGCAAGAAGAATGCCCAAGTCCAAATCTAGCAGCAATTGGAGCAACTAAAAGAACTGGTAAAGATGTTTAATCCTGTTACAGACCAGCAGCCAACCCTTAACAAATACAGCTCAGAAAGAAGCTCAATTTCTACAGTCGCTGTACTGTGGCAAGGGCTGCAGGTAGCAAAGCAACCATTGCTGCCAGTGCTGGAGAGAAGCCACTGGACACATAAACCCATTCATTTTTCACATCTCTTCCTCAGGTAATTCTCATATATACTTTTCTGTTTAAATCAACAGGATGATTATGAATTACTTCCTCGTGGCAAGACTGCAGGAGCTTATTATTAGCACATAACAGGAAAGAAGAAATAAAGGAACACTAGGGAATTTTAGAGGCCACCAGAAACGTGCTGCTCCCATCTTAGGGGCTTGCTTCCATTCTACTGATAAATTATGTCTCTATTGCTTGTCAGCTACAGGATAAAACAAGGCATCTTTGTTAGCAACAATGTACTCTAATTGGAATTTTAAAAGGAATTACTTGCTTAAGAGCTCACTCAACACTATCAGGAATATGCATTACTTTGTGTTATAGAAGGGAAGGGAGTGTTTTAGTAGTAACAGCCTATTTTGTCTAAATTTATCTCTGTATCCTGACAGTATAATGTTGATTTAGCACTGAGCCTGTCAGTTATCTTAGAATGGTAATTCTGTCTTCCAGCTGGGGAATAGAGCTTTAATAAAAATATTTATGGAACATATGATTTTTCTTAACAATGCCCAAGTTGGGCAGACTCAACTTACAGTAGCTAAGCAAAATGCCACCCAAAACAATTACAATCAATTCTTTTCAATCTATCAGCAGTTAGACTTGAAACATTAACGAGTCACAAACTGGGAACACTTACAACAAAGTCGCTGAAATTAAACCAGCCTGAGTAAAAAGATGTACTGTTGGTAAATCTGAAAGCACTGTGCTGCAATTGCTTGGATTATGCATCCTTAATACCCTACACTGCTTTGATCGTGTCTTTTTGACTCAAATGTTCAAAAAGTCCCTGCTTGACAGTTCCAAGAATGTGATATTTAAATGTGTGGTCAGGGGAAATAAAGTACCAACAACAGACAAGGCGCCGCAAGGAGGCCGTTCATCTTCCACCAATGGGCAGGTGGAGAAACCAGTGCAGAAGTACAACAGGCAAAGGAAGAAGCAACTGAGCAGACAAAGAACATATGGTCCAGAGACACCACTGCACCATCTGCTTCCATTTGCAAAGGAAATGACGGAGCTGGGAGTGGATATCTCTGCTGAGCAGAGGCTGGACAACTCCTCATCCCATGGGGAACACTGCTCTCTGAACAAGACATTCTAGGCAGAACAATTCTGTTTGCTTAGGAACAGTTCTTGTTCCAGCTTTTGGCTGCTCTCATCTAGAGCCTTGCTATCTTGCTTCCATCTACATTGCATGTCTTGCAAAACATACCTGCCAGTCCCACATCAGCAATCACTTGCTGAGACAACAGAAGTAACCTTTGCAGCTGGCTGACAGTCAACAGATGTGGCTGTAAGATTCACAAAGTGCCAACTGCGAAAAAAATACTCCGTTTTATCAGCTGTAACATCTGTAAAGGAAGAGATATATTTACCCAGGAAACAGCAAGGGAGGTTAAAAAAGAGGATGAAAGGACAGAGTGAATGCTGCTCCCCCAGGGCTGAGGCTATTTTAGAGGAAGAGTATCTCTAATTCTCTCCGTAGGAAAAGCTAAAGATGATAGCCAAGCCTGATTCCATAGGTCTGTTTTGTGAAGTGTAAATACTCATCAAAAGCTTTTGCAAAAGAACAGAATTTTCCTGACAACTATTCAACCAAGGACTATTGTATAGCTCTAGGAATGACCAATCCATTGTTGCAGTGTCAGCTTTTGTTTGAGGAACACACCACAGCACGTCAATGCAGATGTGCAGGCATGGCAGCTATTCTGGCTGACAACTGTCATCTTCAGTTATTCTTTCCCTATCTACCTCAGTCTTCTTGTCTTAACCTGTTGTAAAGAAATCTCAAATCTGCCCCCAAGATTTTGCATCTTGTAAGAATTCCTCTCAAAAAGGGATTCTAGACTGTTTCAAGTAGATCTGTGACCTGGTACAATCACAGAATATATCTTGTTGGAAGACCCCTCAAAGATCATCCAGCCCAACCCCCAGCAGAAAATTGCACAGGAGTACCTTGAAAGAAAGAAGTCACACACACAAAAATGCACCTCACAGACCTGTTTAAGAAGGACATGGAACTGTTGGAGCCAGTCCAGAGGAGGCCATGAAGGTACTCAGAGAGCTGCAGCAGCTCTGCTATGAGGACAGGCTATGAGAGTTGGGGCTCTTCAGCCTGGAGAAGAGAAGGCTTCGAGGAGACCTTATAGTGGTCTTTCAGTATTTGAAGGGGGCTACAGGAGGGCTGAAGAGAGACTATTTACAAGGTCTTGTAATGACAGGAGAAGTAATGGGTTTAAATTGGCAGAGAGATTCAAACTAGATGTTAGAAAGAAGTTCTTTATAGTGAGGCTGGTGAGACACTGGGACAGATTGCCCAGGGAGGTTGTGGTTGCTCCCTCTGTGGAGGTGTTCAAGACCAGGTTGCATGAGGCCTTGAGCAACATGCTCTAGTGAGAGGTGTCCCTGCCTATGGCAGGGGATTGGAACTGGATGATCTATGAGGTCACTTCCCACCTAAATCATTCTTTGGTTCTATGTGCATTGGTAACCTGCACTGCTGTAAGTCAAAAGCTATACTTAAAGTTCCACTTGATTTTCACCCTAGCTTTTCCCAGTATCACAACCCAATATCCTGAGCCAACCCTTGGCAGCAGCAATTGGATTTGTTAGAGATGGTGAAAATGCCAGATAATGGAGCAGAGGGAAAAATAGGATGAAAGAGAAGGAGGAAGAAGGAAGTGTGTGTGAGAGAGGAGACTTTCCTCCTGCCTTTCAAATGTAATGCCATCTGGAAATAGGATTCCAGTTTTTAAAAGCAAGTTTGGTCCACTTACTGAAAAAACAGGAGAATAATTTTGCCTCCTCACAGCATAGTTTATGCAAAACAATGAAGTTGTCGGGGGGGTGAAAGCGGTCAGCTTCTTGTGCATGTTCAGCTGTCTGACCAAACACAGTCCCTGTGGCAGGGAAGTCCTATGTCTGCATGAGCAGTGTCACACCCCAGGCTGATAATGGCACTACAGGATCACAGAATCAGTGAGGGTTGGAAGGGACCACAAGGATCATCTAGTTCCGACTCCCCCTGCCATGGACAGGGACATCCTACTCTAGATGAGGCTGGCCACAGCCTCATCCAGCCTGGCCTTAAACACCTAGGATGCCCTAACACTGGCAGACTACTGCATTAACACAGCTGTGACGGTTTGGAGGTCCAATAACAACACTCGTGTCCCCCTGAGTATCACAGCACTGTGCTAGGTGGAACAACAGCAGTGCAGAAAAAAGACCAGACTCACACTTATGCTTTTTAGGGAGATAATAGCTCATGCATGCAATTAGACATATCAGCAATTGTTCTAAACCTGAACTACATCAGGCACAGAGAGATTGAAACTGTACCTTAGAGATTAAAAGCTTCCAAAGACTAAATCTTATTTTTTACACTTTCATATCTACAACCAGAAAGTTGTAGTTATTCGTCTCTGAGTGTCACTTCTCAGTGTTCCTTTATATACACACATCTCTCCTTCTGCTTAAATTGACAGTATTCCCTGTCTCTACTGACCACCTTTTTTTTTTTGACTAGGAAAACCCAGTCACTAATTGACCTATTCTGTCTTAATTCTTCCACTTTACACTTCACCACAGGCAGCAACATTTAATCACCTACTCAAATCTATTCATATTTTGTTTAGGACACTGCACTTCCATCATGTTCTAAGTCATCTGGTCCAGAAAGTCATTTGCACAAAAGAGGAGTAAGCATCCTTGGCATTCATAAAGCAGTTATCTCCATCAGGTGCTTTCATTGAAATCCCAGGGCAAACTGCTCCTTACAACTGCAATTTATATCAAGCTTAATTTCCAACATGATGTAAGTGGAATGTATCATGCCAGGCCATAGAATCACACATTTACCTGCCTGGCTTCAAGGTTCATCTTCATTAGAACTTGTATTCCACAATTAGCTACAATAAATCAGCAACCTTAAAAAGGCTCCAGCAGCAGCAGGTTTCTAGTCTTTGTTTCAGCTCCTCTCTACCTGTAATTAATGCTTCATCATAGTCCTTGAGGGAGAACATCTGTTTCTACAGATCATGCTAATGCTTGGTTAAATACAACTGTCTTTACTGTTCCCCAAAACATATTTGGCCAATGCTAAACATATTGTATCAGATTTTTCAGGAGGTTTATAAAACATTGTTCCTAAACTCTTTACCATTCCCTTTGCAGGTTCCAAGCCATTTTGCATATATATATATGTATTAATTTTTTTGTTAACTGCCAAGTTACTTCCACTGCCTAGGGACAGGGTTGCAGTATGAGGCCATTATCATTATTATGTTCTCATTACTCTCAATTACACTAAGCCACAATCACAAATAGGGCACAATATCACCATTAACATCACACCTATTATTACTGAGGAAAGTAAGGTATGAAGATAATTAACAAACTGATACTGAGACTTGCAACAAATGTGCATTTCTCCGTGTAAAGAGTTTCAAACCTCTTCTATTCTCACATGCAGAATTTTGTCTACAGAAACAATGACAAAAAGGCAGTGGGCTGACCTCAAGTTTGCCTTCCAAACTGCACCAGCTTGTTCTTTACTCCTGGGAGCAGCATCTCAAGAAGCCAGTGGTGCCAGGACTATGCCTCTTCGTGGACAGTTTCCAATTGGACAGTTTCCTCCATGGGCAATTCCAGTTTGCAGAAATGGTGACATCACTGAAATGATGAAAAATGCCACCAATTAACTTCAGAGACCACAACTAGCCTTGCTGAGCCTAAAGGAAAACAGTCAAACAGCTCTCCCATAAACTATAATCTTCATCTGAAAGATGGTAGCAAAGAGTCAGAAGCTTCCTAAATTGTTCTGGCTTGATCAGCATGAGGTTGTGGTTTTGTCTTTCTGTTTGCGTTTCAACAAAATAAAACCACAGTTCAGACTATGTACATGATAAAACAACACTTGAGAGACATTTCTGCCAAGGTCACAGTAATAGAGTTTGATATTTGTTGATTTTTTTCCCCCTTGATTGCCAAGGATGAAAAGGATGGTGGTTTACCAACCCAGCTCCACTGCAGAGACAAAACCTATTGCCAGTGATCATGTAATGATAAGAGACTTGAAAAATGTCTTTTCCCCCTACTGTGGAGTACTAATGCTTTGGCTGATCTCTACCTCTTCACAACAAAGCGTGAAAAACACATGAAACCACAAGACACACCACAGTCTAACAAAGCAATCCCGTGCCACACCAGCAGAAACCGGACTGCTTCCCTTTGTGTGCAGGAAAACAGCAGCTGTGACACTCTAAGCATACAGCACCTGGTAAAGCAATCCTGAGCCTGAGGGTGGAGCACAAATGGTAGGTCAGGATCTAATTTACTCTTTTCAGTAACAGCTGTCTGGGCTTCATTGCCTCACTTCACCTTTTTGCTTGCCCCACACAGTAGGCAGAATGGGGCTAAGCAATAGAGATGTAACAGCTCTACCGAGGCAGCCTCCTGAATCCAGTGTAAGGCTGTGTTACTGTTACAAACACAAAAACCTCATTAACACAGCTTACACGTATTTGGACTGCTTGCTCCACTGAAGGTGTGATAACTCTGCTTCAGAACCTCATTCCATTAATGGTTCACAAATACACCTTTTCGCTGCACTAAGTGGACTGGGAATTAACGAATTGATCGATAAATCAATTGCCAATGCCTGCATCACATTGATCTGCACTGCCTCACAGAGGTGCAGAAAGAACAGATGAAAAATATTTAACAGCCAACACCCCATGTTTCCATGAGATGCTCAACACCCACTTCCCATCACCCCACTCCACAAATTACTGGTCACAGCACTAATATCTTCTGAAAATTGCTAGCTTAGATCGTAGGAATATGATGTATTTGAGGTGATAGTGCTAGTAAAACCACATCTATGTGAACTTGATTCTATATTTTTCATCCTCATATAGTTTTTTTTTTTAAAAATAAAGGAGCATACACACAAGGAATTGTTGGTTAGGGCATTGGGGGTGAAGCCAATGTGCATGCATTGTCAAGACAGAAATGATATTTTAACTGCAAAGTGAAAGCAACTGACAAGAGGATAATTCTAATGAGCGGAGATTGCAAAGGTGACAGTCTTTGAATCAAATAATCATATTGCCAGCAGAGCCATTTAAAAGGAAGTACAGCTCGTGGCAGAGCTTGATAAATAGGACCTCATTAGCAGAAACTCATGGAGCCAGAGGTTAGTGAGAGTTAGAGTCCAGCCAGATTTGTAACAACGGTTTCAAATTAAGCCCCTCATTTGGAGCATTCAGACAAAGCAGAAGCTGGGTTTTACAGCTCCTGGACATTTGTTACCATAATCAGCTATCAGCCATCTTTTTCTCCACTCTATTGTAAAGAGAGAAAGATTTCCCCCTTCTGCCTTTTATATGCATAGAATTGTCTGGTGTTTTCAGGTAAAAACTTTAATTGTTAGTACGTGGCAAGCATGACAACAGGAGGATTTGCACATCTGATGCTTCTTAAACAGAAAACAAGCCCTCCAATCCCATTAGCTGCCTTTGATGGTAACCTCATTTTCTAACCTTGGGTGAAAGTCTTTCAAGTAAGCCACTTTGTGCTCCAAGCTCCCACTGTGCCTGGTATTTATTTATCACTGTCAAAAACTGGCAGAAACTAACATATTTTAACTCAGAAAGTTACAAAATAATGCTATTAGAAGCACAGCTAATAACTGCAGAAGCGTTCGCAATCCCATTCCAAGCTTCTATTGGATTAGTCATTGTGGGCTTAGTACAGACAAGTATAATTGAGCAATCATATGACAGGGATTTCTGTTAGGGAAGGATCTGTTGTGAATTCAAACACCCAAGGAAAAGCAGGAGCAAGCTAAGGAGATTGAGTCATCTCAGCAAGGTGGTAAAAAAGCACCATATGATCTTACATGAGCAGTTCACCTCCCCCAGTCAGCTGACTGACAGACTGACAGGTTCGTGCTCTACAGCCTCAAATCTTGTCTAAACCATTTAGCAGAAAGTTACCACACTAAAAAGGAAAGAAGATGCTAAGCTGTTGTCTCCTCCTAACAAGGAAATTCAAAAGACTATTATTGCAGAAGAAAAAACAACCACCACCAAACAAAACCCAAAACCAAACCAAAGGGAAAGCAACTTCTGCTTGATTCCTTTAGAAATCCAGACCTGATTCCTCTTAGTTACACCAACCTGCAGACAGACTTCTCTGAAGCCTGTGAGACAGGATAAAGAAGGCTACGCAGCAAACAGGCACTGGCATCTACAAAGTGGCTTCATGTTGTTGTGAAAAGCTTCACCTGACAATGGTCACACACAAAACTCAAGCCAAGAGCACTTCAGAGCCAGAAAGAAGTTTGAAAAAGCCACAGCACACAAATTCCATCGACCTCCCTATCGTCACTTTTACCTCAGGCTCTGAATTCACATCAGAAATTCCCTAGTACTTTGATGCAAACACTGCAGGAAGGGCACCTGTACTTTGCTATCCTCACGTGAAATATTCTTAGGCTTGTTTTGGTTGTCAGAGACCTTGAAGATCACCAAGCCCAACTGTTAACCCAGCATTGCCAGGTCACTGCTGACCCATATCCCACAGCACCACACCAACAAACCTTCTAAATACATTCAGGGATAGAAAATCTACCACTTCCCTAGGCAGCCTCTTGCAGAGCTTGGCAACCCTTTCAGTGAAGAAATTTTTCCTAATATCCAACCTACATCTCCCTTGGCTCATCCCGAGGCAATTTCCTCTTATCCTATCACTACATCTCTATCCTTCTATCAAAATAATTCACTTTATCATAAGATTTCATGGAATCATAGAATCAACCAGGTTAGAAGAGATCTCCAAGATCATCCAGTCCAACCTAGCACCCAGCCCTAGCCAATCAACCAGACCATGGCACTAAGCGCCCCATCCAGGCTTTGCTTGAACACCTCCAGGGATGGTGACTCCACCACTTCCCTGGGCAGCCCATTCCAATGCCAACCACTGCCTCTGGGAAGAATCTCCTCCTAACATCCAGCCTGTATCTCCCCTATCACAGCTTGAGACTGTGTCCCCTTGCTCTATTGCTGGTTACCTGGCAGGAGAGACCAACCCCCACCTGGCTACAACCTCCCTTCAGGTAGTGAGAGCCTTTCCCCCCTCTTTTACAACTCTCTAGGTATAGATCCACAACTAAATACATCAGATTAACATTTGGTGTAGAGTTACATCCTAAGAAGCAAAAGCAAACCAATAAAAAGTGAAGCAAACAAAGCCAAAGACTTAGGCAAACCAATTATTGGATAAAATAAAATGCTTCCAGTCCTTATGAACTCATTTATCAGTACAGTTTCCCTTTTATTAGACTAATAACTCATTCCTCTGAGTAGCTGACAAAGTTCTCACAAAAACAGTCACCAGCCTTCAATTTCTTTCATTCTAACAAGTACTTCATCTAACACTACTTTACCTCTGTGAGCTGGAGTCAACAAAGCTCTTAAAAAAAAAAAGTCAGACAAAAATAATTGACATCCCCCCCCACTCCACCCTGTAATTTCAGAAGCCTTCTCTAAGCTCTTAACAGACCTCCAATCCACGCAGCAGCAGCAGCAAAAGCAGCAGCCCTTCCCCACCTCTCTTTTTATGGCTGAGGGCACCTGTTTGCCAAATGCTAATTGCAGTTAATTAGCCATCAATTACGAGAAGCTCCATTTTCACTCGTTTCAGATCAAAATCCCTGGTACTTGTAGCTTGTCCAATTACCTTGTTCTGACTAGCAGAGAAGTTGCTCTCCTGTTTGAACTCCTGCTTTTACTGACTTAGATTCATGACACAGCGGTTGCTATGTGCAGCTGTTGACTTTGCTGTAGTTACAGCCTTGGCTGCAGGCAGTTTCTCTAGCAAATTCTACCTGGTTAGTAATTTAGAAGTGAAATTAAGATATTTGGGAAGCAGCACACAAGTTTGATAAGATATCAAACTATAAGATATTCCAGTATCAGAAGAGGGGCTACAAAAAAGCTGGGAAGGGATGTTTTAGGGGATCAGGTAGTGACAGGACTGGGGGGAATGGAGCAAAGCTGGAGGTGGGGAGATTTAGACTGGACAGGAGGAGGAAGTTATTCAGCATGAGATTGGTGAGAGCCTGGAAGGGGTTCCCCAGGGAGGTGGTTGAGGCCTGCCTCTGGAGGTGTTTAAGGCCAGGCTGGATGGGGCTGTGGGCAGCCTGCTCTAGGGTAGGGTGTCCCTGGGCATGGCAGGGGGGTTGGAACTGGCTACTCCTTGTGGTCCCTTCCAACCCTGACTGGTTCTATGATTCTATATGCTCCTAAATCACAAGTAGTGGTTTTCTAATCAAAATGCTTTCTTATGGGGCTGTGAAGTTTGAGGAAGAGGAGGCAGAGGGTGATCTCACTGCTGTCTTCAACTACCTAAAAGGGACATTGTGGAGAGGCTGCTGCTGGGCTCTTCTCACAGGTAAATGAAGACACAGCAAGGGGGAATGGCCTCAAGATGAGACCAGGGAGGTTTAGATTGGACATTAGGAAAAAGTTTTTCACAGAGTGGTCAGGCACTGGGATGAGCTGCCCAGGGAGGTGGTGGAGTCACCAACTCTCATTGTGTTTAAAGGTTGTTTGGATGTGGTGCTGAGTGATATAGAATCATAGAATGATTTAGCTTAGAAAGGACCTCAAAGATCATCCAGTTCCACTTTCCCCACCATAGGCAGGGACACCTCGCACTAGAACAGGTTGCTCAAGGCCTCATCCAGCCTGGCCTTGAACATCTCCACAGAGGAAGCAGCCACAACCTCCCTGGGCAACCTGTGCCAGTGTCTCACCACCCTCACTGCAAAGAACTTCTTCCTAACATCTAGTTTAAATCTCCCCTCTGCCAGTTTAAACCCATTACTCCTCATCCTATCATTACAAGACCTTGTCAATAGTCCCTCCCCAGTGCTCCTGTAGTCCCCTTCAGATACTGGAAGACCACTGTAAGGTCTTCCTGGAGCCGCAACTCTCATAGCCTATTCTCATAGCAGAGATGCTGCAGCCCTCTGTGCATCTTTGTGGCCTCCTCTGGCCTGGCTCAAACAGTTCCATGTCCTACTTGTGTTGGGGGCTCCAGAACTGCACACAGTACTCCAGATGGGGTCTGAGGAGAGGAGAGCAAAGGGGGAGAATCACTTCCCTTGCCCTGCTGCCCACACTGCTCTTGCTGCAGCCCAGCACACAGTTGCTGTCTGGGCTGCACTCACACTGCAGGCTCATGTTGAGCCTCTCATCAACCCAGACCCCCAGGGCCTTTTCCTCAGGGCTGCTCTCAGCCATTCCCCACCCAGCCTGAATTTATGCTTGGGATTGTGCCAGCGCTGGTGCAGGACCTTACCCTTGGCCTTGTTGAACGTCATGAGGTTGGCCTGGGCCTACCTCTCCAGCCTGTCCAACTCCCTTTGCATGGCTTCCGGAATGGGCTGTCAGGGAGGTGGTGGAGTCGCCGTCCCTGGAACTGTTCAAGCAAAGCCTGGATGAGGCACTTAGTGCCATGATCTGGTTGACTGGACAGGACTGGTTAGACTGGATGATCTTGGAGGTCTCTTCCAACCTGGTTGATTCTATGATTCTACGACTGTGCCACTCAGCTTGGTGTCATGGTTTAAGGTGAATCTTGTTGAGTAGAGTTATCGGTTGGACTTTGTGATCCTGAGGGGCTTTTCCAACCTGGATGTTTCTGTGATTCTTTGAGGACAGGTCCTCTTTATAGGCAAGTCCTTCTAGTCTTTGAAACCCTTGCTAGGTCAGTCCTTAGCAGACTTTATGCTTCAATAAGGGCTGCACTTTTCCATTTGCTGTCTACAGCTCACTTGTTTGCATTTCATTAAGACTGCAGTGGCAGCTGGGCTGCCACTATCATCTGCACCCTTTCTGAATTCTCTTTCTTCTTATCTTCTTTTATTCTTTTTTTTTTTTTTTTTTGGGTCTTGTTTAACTAAAAATAGAAAATAAATAAAAAATGAGAATTTATTGATATGAAGCTGTCCAAGTTTATAGTTTTCAACCTTCCCAAATAAAATGATATCCAATTCTGGAATAAGTAAAAAAAAAAACCAAACCACCAAACTCAATTATGATGAAGATAAATTAACTGCAAGTGAATAATGCTGATACCATGGGTACCTGATTTGCCATAATTTACTCATTGAAGAACTATAAGCTGGTCAATTTGCATTAGAATAGTTAAGTACTTTAATTCAATTATGGAATTACTGTTGGGTGATTAAAGCCCGAGAATAAATAACAAATAAATCTGAGTTCATTTTATTTACCTACTGGCTGCTAACTACATGACTTAGCAAGGTTGTCTGTTTAATTAGATTTGTCCACGTGGGAATTTATCTGGTATTGTACATGAAGTCACTAAGGAGTTACCTTGCTCACTAGGAATGCTTTGGGATTTGGAAAGGGAGACCTTATAGAATCATAGAATGGTCTAGGTTGGAAGGGACCTCAAGGATCATCCAGCTCCAACTCCCCACCATAGGCAGGGACACCTCCCACTAGAGCAGGCTGATCAAGGCCTCATCCAGCCTGGCCTTGAACACCTCCACAGAGGGAGCAGCCACAACCTCCCTGGGCAACCTGTGCCAGTGTCTCACCACCCTCACTGCAAAGAACTTTCTCCTAACATCTAGTTTGAATCTCCCCTCTGCCAGTTCAAACCCATTACTCCTCATCCTATCATTACAAGACCTTGTCAATAGTACCTCCCCAGTGCTCCTCTAGGCCCCTTTCAGATACTGGATGGCCACTATAAGGTCTCCTCGAAGCCTTCTCTTCTCCAGGCTGAAGAGTCCCAACTCTCATAGCCTGTCCTCATATCAGAGCTGCTGCAGCCCTCTGAGCATCTTGGTGGCTCTCCTCTGGACTTGCTCCAACAGTTCCACGTCCCTCTTGTGCTGGAGGTTCCAGAACTGCACACAGTACTCCAGACAGGGTGTGAGGAGAGCAGAGTAAAGGGGCAGAATCCCCTCCCTTGCCCTGCTGCAGTCCAGCACAGGGTTGCTGTCTGGGCTGCACTCACACTGCAGGCTCATGTTGAGCTTCTCATCACCCCAGACCCCCAGAGCCTTTTCCTCACGGCTACTCTCAGCCATTCCCCACCCCGTCTGGATCTGTGCCTGGGGTTGCACTGACCCAGGTGCAGGACCTTACCCTTGGCCTTGTTGAATGTCATGAGGTTGGCCTGGGCACAGCTCTCCAGCCTGTCCAGGCTTTTTTTTTTTTTTTTCAAAAATATTGAGGCAAAAATCTTTGATGAAGTCAGGCTATAAAATCCAAGAAGAAACCCACCCCACATTCTCTCACTTTTATAAATAGATTCATGCACAGCTGGATGGAACCTTGGACAAAACGAAAACTGGACCATAAAGCTGTGGCTGGCTTCTCACTCACCACCTCTCTGGAGGTGTTCAAGAAAAGACTGGATGAGGCATTTAGTGCCATGGTCTAGATGACTGGATAGGGCTGGGTGCTAGGTTGGACTGGATGAGCTTGGAGGTCCCTTCCAACCTGGTTGATTCTATGATTCTATGACATTACAGCTGTGGAAGTGATGCTTTCGCTGTGCAAGGTTTCAGAGCAAACTGAAAACTTGTCAGGTAACTCCTTCATGCTCCCTGTTGTGCTTAGTCAAACAGGCTTTTGATAATAGAGGATTACAATCTCTCTTCTGGCACAAAAAACATTTCCTCAGCATTTTGAGTAAGCAACACATACTCCTTTAGGCTTCTCCCAGGCTCTAGACATTATTTGCCTGTGCTCACTCCGGGAGAAATGTAAGTTGGGAGTCAGTACACCCTACGTTTGGAAGGCTGAGATGTAAGAATCTCTTTATTTAACGTGCTCATCCCATCATTTGTCCCTTTTAGCACTCCAAGGTGAACGTTACTGGAAACTGCAGTTCTGCAAAGCCTTATTCAATCTGGTTAATGGACAACAACTCGCATTGAATGTGCAGGGATGGTAGGTGTGCTCGGGAAAGTCCTTCACCACCACTAAGTTACTGTTCACACCTTGGCTTACAGTTGTTCTTTCTGACATGCTGAAGGCCACTTGGCAATGGTCAGGAAGCTGGAGTGTTCAGACTGCTAATTGTAACTCTGCCATAATTGCTTTACTGAGTATTGACTTCTCCCTCATCCCATCTCTTTAACTGATTCTATCCTTACATCCCTTACAGATTTGAAGAGTTTATTGGGGGCAGCTGCCTTTCTATTAATGCTCTGTGCAGCAGAAGCTATGATGGGCTCAAATCTTCTATGTGCACAGCAGACTAAACAATAAAAAAGCAGAATTGTTAGTAAGAGCAATCATAAGCAGGCAGTAGTGTCCCAGTCATAAAACCTGAGGCTGTGTATATGTGCATTCAGACCTGGCATTCACAGTATTTTCCATTAGAAAATACTGGCAATTTAAATCTCTCTGGTCATTTGCTCTTATTGTACCGATCACAGCTCTCATTTCTCCCAGACTCTTCCAAGAAAATGATTTAACACACAGAGCAGATCTTCCATGTAAAAAGGACCAGCATTTTTAATTATAGTCACTTCACAGGATCTAATAGCAATAAGGTTCCCATAAGCGGTCAGAATCTAACAAGCCTCACAGCACTTTGCAAAGAGTAGCCATCATTCAGCAGAAATGTTCCAATGGCCTTTATTCCCTTTCTCTATTTCCCAGCAAGCATCCCAGGAGAATCATGAGTTTTAAATTTGCTCAGGCATGAAGGGATTGTGTGCCCCTTGAGCCTTTGTATTATGATAATGCATACATAAAGGTAAGTTTTATTAATTGGAGCTCTATCCACAGGGGTTACTACAAAGAAGGAGGCAAGGGAAAGGGAGCTGAATGGAAGAAGGAGTGGTCCTACCGAGCAGTGATTCTGAGATCCAAAATTCAATCCTGATATACTTCCCTTTGAGCCTGCCTCTCTTTACCCGCGCGCCGATTTAACGTGAACTGTTCCAGGCAGCACTAATTTTTAACAACTCACTCTCATTTATTGTCTTTTTAATAAAATCAATACTCCAAACTCCCCTTTGTGCTCATATTAAAAATTGCTCTCAGGCAAGATTGGAATTCATTACTGTAGCCTTTGCATAGAAGTGCTTTGAGTTCACACTCTGTGCCTTCCTAGCAGCTCTCTCTGCCTTCCTAGCACCAGGAGCGCAGATGTGATAGATCGCTCAGGATTTTCCTCACTCCTGTCAAGTTACACCATATCTCATTCCCTCTTATTTCCAACTTCTGCTATCTCTGACTCCTATCATTATTGCTTTCCTACATCCTTCCACATTTTAATAGCTGAGGGATGCACGAGGATGTTTTGATGGTGCTGGATCCCTTCTTTCAATCTCGCTGTGAGTGCAAGCATCATTAAACTGCTGCAGAGTCCTGCCCCACCCTTACCTTCCCAAAGGTTCTGAGCGGGTGCAGAGGTGAGCTGCCTAACTTGAGGAAAGAGAAGCTCACATGACAAATGCCCCCTTTTTCTTATCAGCTAACCAGCCTTTTGAGGGAAGGAAGAAAATAAAAGGTGGTGGCAGGCTGCTCTCCTGCTCAGGAAGCCAGCAAACACATGCTCTGAGAACAGCTCCTAGGCTCCGAGCTGTCACAGCCAACGTCAGCACGAGAATGCTCCATATTCACAGCAGTCCATGAAAGACACCTGCATTTAGCAGACTGATCTTATGCTTTCACACATTTCTAATGCTTTCAAGTGAGGCACTCAGAGAGCGCCCCCCCCCGGACAGAGACCAGCCCAAAGACAGCAAATCCTGGAAAAAGCCCTCTCATGTCCTGTGGAGCAGCATACATGAAGAGCAGAGAAGGAAATTTCTGGTGTAGGTTGGGGACATACAAAGGAGCTTTCAGGCATATGACAGGACAAGAAATCAATGCAAACATGAAGAGTTCAGAAGAACATTTTTAGGCTTCTCCTTCAATCTCCCCAAATGGAACAAGGACTCTCCTCCCCTTCCCCTTCCCTCATCTCTCCTTCCCTTTCCCTTTTCCCTCCCTCTTCCTCTCCCCTCCCTTTCCTTCCCCTTCTCTCTTTTCCCCTTCCCTTCCCTCACCTGTCCTTCCCTTTCCTTTTGCTTTTCCCTTCCTTCTGCTCCTCCCCTCCCTCTCTCTCTCCCCTTCCTTTCCTTTTTCCTAACTGAAATTCACTGTAAATGAAAATATAACAAAATTTGGGTAGATTAAATTTGTTCATTGGGTGACAGGAAAACCTGTAGACATTGAGGGAAAACAAGCATGCTTTGGAATTTTTTAGTAGTTCACATTAAGTTCATATTGAGAACAAGAAATGACGGCACCAACAAAATTCCTTCTAAACCAAGACTGCTACTTGTCTCCAGCTTCACTTTTTATAGGAAAAGCTGAAGCCAGGCAAATCAGAAAGGAAAATTGTTTCCAGTTTCCATCCACCAAACTTCAAAAAAGTTGTTTGCATGGATCTTCTGTTGTGCTAGAAGAAATAACATATCAAATACCCTACAAAGATCTCTTTATACTTCTGTCATATTAATTCAATGGCATAGTAAAGAGCAAGACCAATAAAAAATGAATGCTTTCAACTTTCTGCAGCTGCTTGTGTTGTTGCTTCTGTCTCTGATGCTCAAGCAGAGCCTTCAGAGTTAAAAATGAAAACACTTAAGATGCTTTTTTCCCTTCTTTTTCTGCTGGCAACTCGTTCTCTTTTGTGCTAAAGGGCACAAGCAGAGAGTAACTAAAATAAACTTCTAAGGATCTGATGGCTGACAGCTGCAGTTTTTAAGATGTGGTTTGACAGGGATGGGAAAAAGCACACAGTGACTTCAGGAAATTCAAGCGAAATGAAAGAAAGCTGAAGAGGAACTCTCTCATCAGATCTGCTGTCTGCCTGGCCCATAAGTTCTGGGCAGTCCAAAGCTGGCTCTGAGCAGAGAATGCTTTGAGCAGCCAATTATTTTTGTGCAATGTGCTGCAGAAAAGGGCACCAGGTACTTTTCAGATGCCTCTGTTTTGGGCAGGCTTAGTCCCTTCCCTTCATTATGTTGTTAGGGTATTTTGTGTCTTGGAAAGAGACTTCATAGAATCATAGAGTTAACCAGATTGGAAGAGCCCTCCAAGATCATCCAGTCCACCCTATCACCCAGCCCTGTCCTATTTATTTTCTTTTACTGGACTCAAACAGGTGGGACGAGACCTCCAAGATTATCCACTCCTACCTAGCACCCAGCCCTAGCCAATCAACCAGACCATGCCACTAAGTGCCTCATCCAGGCTTTGGTTCAACACCTCCAGGCATAGTGACTCCACTACCTCCCTGGACAGCACATTCCAATGCCAATCACTCTCTCTGGCAACAACTTCCTCCTAACATCCAGCCTAGACATCCCCTGGTACAACTTGAAACTCTGTCCCCTCATTCTGTTGCTGGCTGCCTGGCAGAAGAGACCAAACTCACCCGGCTACAGCCCTCCTTCAGGTAGTTGTAGACAGCAATGAGCTCTGCCCTGAGCCTCCTCTTCTGCAGGCTGCACATCCCCAGCTCCCTCAGCCTCTCCTCACAGGGCTGTGTTCCAGGCCTCTCACCAGTTTTGTTGCCCTTCTCTGGACATGTTCCATCTTTTGTAGTATATGAGTGCTAGTGAATGAATCTGACAGCACCAAAGGAGAGCTTGAATCAGAGACAACTGTCTCATTCCACTAACAGCTCTGACAAAAACATTGCCTGTCACATCATGCTTACACACAAACATCTCAGTAGTATCTGAGCATCCTTTTCTTTTGCACGGCCACCTAGCCACAAAGCCAAGTCTTTGTATGTAATTAAATCTCTCCATTTAGCAAACATCCTACCAAGCCAGGCAGAATGCAAGCATTCACAAGATGTCATCCAGCTTTATCACACTTGCCACATGCTAGGAAAAGAATAATTTATTAACAGAAAGGCTTGTAGAGTTGGTATCTCCTCAGGTAACTCACACCCTGCAGGCCTTCCTCGCTGCCTCATTGCTTCAGTAGAAAGCAATAAACAACATTCCATTTCCTAATCTGACAAGTAAGGGCAAATTGACTTAGAGAGTTTAATTACTTTTTTTTTTAACAGGGAAAAAAAAAGTATTAATGGCATTGGTTGCCATGGCAATCCATTCTCATTAGATGGCACAGAATTGGCAGTATTGGGGAAACAGTCTGTCTTTGTAACCACTAAGCTCACAATAAAATACAATTATTAACTAGAAATGCCTCTTGCTGTTTACAACTGCAAATACAGCCACTGCTACAATAGCCAAGGACTGCCTGTGATCCACAGATACAGAAATGTAGGGGGCTCTACGGTGGTGGGAAAGGATCCAGCCAAGTGCTTCTGTTTGTGTGGCACAGGACAAGAACTGGGAACTGCTCCAGTGCAACAAGTGTGAAAAGTTTGATTACACATATCCATGCATACATCACAGAATCATAGAATCAAATAGGTTGGAAGAGACCTCCAAGATCATCCAGGCCAACCTAGCACCCAGCCCTCTTCAATCAACTAGATCATGGCACTAAGTGCCTCATCCAGGCTTTGCTTGAACACCTCCAGGGACGGTGACTCCCATTCCAACGCCAATCACTCTCTCTGGCAACAACTTCACCTCCTCCTAACATCCAGCCTAGACCTCCCCTGGCACAACATGCGACTCTGTCCCCTTTTACCGTTGCTGTTTGCCTGGCAGAAGAGACCAACCCCACCTGGCTACAACCTCCCTTCAGGTAGTTGTAGAGAGTAATGAGGTCACCCCTGAGCCTCCTCTTCTGCAGGCACTCCCAGCTCCCTCAGCCTCTCCTCACAGGGCTGTGCTCCAGGCCCCTCACCAGCTTTGTTGCCCTTCTCTGGACATGTTCTGGTACCTCAACATCTCTCTTGAATTGAGGAGCCCAGAACTGGACACAGTACTCAAGATATGGCCTGACCAGTGCTGAGTACAGGGGCAGAATAACGTCCCTTGTCCTACTGGCCACACTGCTCCCGGTTTAACACAGTTGAAATACTTTCCCTGGCTATAATCTCTGGATATTTGTATTCTAATTACCAAATGAAAGAGCATAGAATCATAGAACCAAACACGTTGGAAGAGACCTCCAAGCTCATCCAGTCCAACCTAGCACCCAGCCCTATCCAGTCAACTAAACCATGGCACTAAGTGCCTCATCCAGGCTTTGCCTGAACACCCCCAGGGACGGTGACTCCACCACCTCCCTGGGCAGCCCATTCCAAGGGCAAATCACCCTCTCTGTGAAGAACTTCCTCCTAACATCCAGCCTATACTTCCCTCAGCACAACTTGAGGCTGTGTCCCCTTGTCCTGTTGCTGGTTGCCTGGGAGAAGAGACCAACCCCACCTGGCTACAACCACCCTTCAGGTAGTTGTATACAGCAATGAGGTCTGCCCTGAGCCTCCTCTTCTCCAGGCTAAACAACCTCAGCTCCCTCAGCCTGTCCTCATAGGGTTTGTGTTCTAGGCCCCTTACCAGCTTTGTTGCCCTTCTCTGGACACGTTCCAGCACCCCAACATCTCTCTTGAGTTGAGGAGCCCAGAACTGGACACAGTACTCAAGGTGTGGCCTGAGCAGTGCTGAGTACAGGGGAAGAATAACCTCCCTCGTCCTACTGGCCACACTGTTCCTGATCCAGGCCAGGATGCCATTGGCCCTCTTGTCCACCTGGGCACACTGCTGGCTCATCTTCAGCCTACTATCCACCAGACCCACGCCTCCAAGCGGAGTGCCTCATGAATAGGTGGATAAGTTTCCCCCAGCCTCCATGAGTGCACAACACAGCAAATTCCTTTTGAAAGAATATGGATTTCCCCCACTTTACTGTTGACATAGACAGGGGAAAAGGAGAAGGACAAAAGGTACAGAGTATTTTTCTGGAGTGGACACTGGATCTGTTAATCTGAGCTCCAGACTACCGTCATAAACAAAAGCTGATTAGTGGACATGAAATTAGAACTTGGTGTGCAGTTGTCATGCAGCAGATCAGCTACAGCAGCACAATGTATGCTTAGCCTCACTCAAGTGCTGTATTTCATGACAAAGGGACCGCAGCCACAGCCGCAGTAAATCTATACCTCCAAGGCAGGCAATTCATAACAGTAGGGAAAGGGATTTGGAGTATTTCTGGTTTATTAAAATTCTATTCTAATGAGCTGCATGAAGGAAGATGGATGCATCAAATACATTTTGAACTCCTTGATTTGCAAGAAGTAAATCAGATTTCACCAATGGGTCCAGTGCAAACAGACCACAGCGAAGCAGAGCGGACGATGTGTGAGCAACTGTCCATCATATGGGAGCATAAATGGTACCATGTGCCCACAACTTCTCAGCAGCCTTCAACTGACCAACATCTATTTAAATCCTCGGTTCTTTGTGTAGGGTTTGCTCATTCACATGCATCACTGATAGTCTCTTCTAGGGAAAGAGCAGGGTGCAGAAGCTGTGTGCTGCTCTCAGACTCTTCCCCAGCTTTGTCATGAGGGTCTGTTCCTCACCTGAGCTGACCATCAAGTGGAGAAGTGTTCGATCACAGTGATATACTGACCACACCTGACACTTCTTTCCTAGAAATCAATACAGATGGTATGAAAAATCCAACCAGAAAGGTGCAATAACATGCAGTGCAGCTCAGGAGATGGAAGAATAAAAGCAAAATCTATGGAGGTCACAGCTGACTATCAGAGCTGGGCCAGCAGAGGTCTAACAGATGCCCTGCCCAAAGGAGATCATGAAATAAAGTTTATAAGCACAGCCCAAACACACCATAATGAGCACTGAAACTGTGAGATGGGGAGTTTCAACCAAAACTCTGTCAGTGCCCTGTTCTGACACCAAGCTGTGTGGGGCAGCAGACAGGCTGGAGGGCAGGGATGCCATCCACAGGGACCTGGACAGACTGGAGAGGTGGGCACAAGCCAACCTCATGAGGTTCAACAAGACCAAGTGCAGTGTCCTGTATCTGGTTCGAGGCAATCCCAAGCACAAATCCAGGCTGGGCAGTGAGTGGCTGGAAAGCAGCCTGTCGTGGGTTTTCTAAAGATAGGCGACAGGAATTAAACTCTCAGATCAAATTGGAGAGAAAATACAGAATTGCATTTAGAGACAGACAGAAATACAGCGATAGATCTGACAAAAGCAAACCCCCTCCCATGCTCGGTACAGCCAGTTTCGCCACAGTAAAGTTCAGTCTGAGCCGCAGCGGGGGAAGGGGATCCCCATCGCCACACTCCGCAGGTTCCCCGACAGGACACACTCCAAATGCAAACTCGCCGTCTACAGCTTCAGCCTGCCCGCTGCCTGTGCTGGGACAAAAGCGGTACCGAGGCACAGCCGTTTCTTCTGGAGCCGCCGGCTCATCCGCTGAATTCAGAGTGGCTGCGCCCAACAAGAGGACGACCACCACGGGCCACCAGCCCGCCAAGCAGGACGGCGCTGCTTCCGTGTGGCGCCATCTTCGAAACGCTGCCCGGAGCTACGGGTCCAGGAGAGGCTACCGGCACGGCCGGAGCCGCCTGCGTTTCCACCGCCCTCGTTTCCACCGCCTGCGGGTTCCAATCAAGAGGGCAAAACACGCAGGGGTTTGCCTGCTCCGCTTTCCCCGACCCCTCCAGCTTGCCCCTGGCAGTGCCGCTGGGCACCCTGCCGTGGGTCAGCAAGAGCCGTGGCCGCTTCAGGGGCGGGGGTCTCATATCATCAGCCTCAGATCTTTCGACTCTCTTTCTGCCACTTCTTTCTCCCCCCCTCCGCCACCCAAGAGGGGAGCGGCTCACTTCTCCAAGCCTTCCAATTCTCCATTACAACTTAATTAAGAGGCACCATTTTTCCTGAGCTTTAATTCTGTATTTTTTTCTCCAATTCAGTCCATGCAAACCAGTAGCCATCTCGTTCCCCGTACGGGCCACCAAATTATTCTGCCGTGGGTTTTCTAAAGATAGGCAACAGAAATTAAACTCTCGGATCGGATTGGAGAGAAAATACAGAATTGTATTTAGAGAGAGAAATACAGTGATAGATCTTACAAAGCGATTTCCCCACCCATGGCAAACCCCCTTGAAGTATTCCCCATGCCCCAAAAATCTAGATCTACCTTCCCCAGTGCTCCAGTCCTCCCCCCCCCAACCCCTCCAGCCAGCCAAGAGGCCTACTGCTTACATGTTCCTGATAGATTGGCTCCTGCCACACACCCAGGGCAGGAGGAGGAGGAAAGGAGAACGAACTGACCTTGTTGTGAGTCTATAAGAAGATAGCAGAATTATGGGGTTGAATAACAATCTTCTAGTCCCCAGAAAAAAAAATTTAACCCTCTAGCTTCAACCTGGGACACAGCCCTGACAAGAAGGACTTAAGGGTGCTGGTGGATGAGAAGCTCAACAGGAGCCAGCAGTGTCCACTTGCAGCCCAGAAAGCCAACCAGAGCCTGGGCTGCAGCAGGAGAAGTGTGGCCAGCAGATAGAGGGAGCTGATTCTCCCCCTCTGCTCTGCTGAGACCCCACCTGGAGTACTGCATCCAGTTCTGGAGCCTCCATTACAAGAAGGATGTGGAGATGCTGGGACGTGTCCAGAGAAGGGCCAGGAGGATGCTCAGAGGGCTGCAGCAGCTCTGCTGTGAGCACAGACTGAAAGAGTTGGGGCTGTTCAGTCTGGAGAAGAGGAGGCTCTAAGGTGGCCTTCTTGTAGCCTTCCAGGATCTGAAAGGGACCTACAGAAAAGTCGGGGAGGGACTTTTTAGGCTCTCAGGGAGTGACAGGACTGGGGGGGAATGGAGCAAAGCTGGAGGTGGGGAGATTCAGACTGGAGGTGAGGAGGAAGTTGTTGAGCATGAGAGTGGTGAGAGCCTGGAATGGGTTGCCCAGGGAGGTGGTTGAGGCCTCATGCCTGGAGGTGTTTAAGGCCAGGCTGGCTGAGGCTGTAGCCAGGCTGCTCTAGGGTAGGGTGTCCCTGGGCATGGCAGGGGGGTTGCAACTAGATGATCCTTGTGGTCCCTTCCAACCCTGACTGATTCTGTGATTCTATGTTTGTTTTCAGCGGTAGAAAGCGTCAAGCTGTGGAAATAATTAATAAAATTTATGGCATATTGTTTGGGTACAAAATCTGGCTTGTTCACACTGATTTGTTTAACAGCAACAACAAAAAGAATTAAAACAAATAAATATTTGATTTAAGATTAAGCAGCTGGTCTATATTCCAGGAATAAAACCCAAACCAAACAACAAACCAAGCCTAACTTCAGTTGTATTGATGCTGCTCATGGAGACTAAGATCCTTTAGCTTTTTCTGAAGCAAAGCAAAGAAAACCTACTTAGAATCATAGAATCAACCAGGTTGGAAGGGACCTCCCAGCTCATCCAGTCCAACTTAGCACCCAGCCCTATCCAGTCAACTAGACCATGGCACTAAATGCCTTATCTATGCTTTTCTTGAACACCTCCAGGGATGGTGACTCCACCATCTCCCTGGGCAGCCAGGTGGGCAGCAAGTTCTACTTGCAGCTTAGAACTGAGGTTTGGAAGCATGAGTTTTGCTTTTGTTCTCTCAGTCTGTCTCTGGAAAGCTCTAAGATAGTATGCCTGCAGGTGAGCATTTGCAGCTCTGCCTGCATGTTTGCAAACAAACAAAGGAAACATTTCCAAGTGTTCCTAGCTTGCATGTGGCCTGGGAATCTCAGTGGTGAGAATACAAGTGAGGTATAAAATTCTGCCCTACATTAATAGTTCTGAAATGTTCTCCATTTGGCCACCACAACCCCAAGTAGAGCTACAGGCTGGGGATGAAGTGGCTGGAGAGCAGGCAGGCAGAAAGGGACCTGGGGGTATCAGTACATAGTAGCTGAACATGAGCCAGCAGTGTGCCCAGGTGGCCAAAAGAGCCAATGGCATCCTGGCCTGGATCAGGAACAGTGTGGCCAGTAGGACAAGGGAGGTTATTCTGCCCTTGTACTCAGCACTGGTCAGAACACACCTTGAGTACTGTGTCCAGTTCTGGGCTCTTCAATTAAAGAGAGATGTTGAGATACTGGAATGTGCCCCAGAGAAGGGCAACAAAGCTGGTGAGGGGCCTGGAGCACAGCCCTGTGAGGACAGGCTGAGGGAGCTGGGGGTGTGCAGCCTGGAGAAGAGGAGGCTCAGAGCAGACCTCATGGCTGTCTACAACTACCTGAAGGGAGGCTGTAGCCAGGTGGGGTTGGACTCTTCTGCCAGGCAACCAGCAACAGAACAAGGGGACAGAGTCTCAAGTTGTGCCAGGGGAGGTCTAGGCTGGATGTTAGGAGGAAGTTGTTGCCAGAGAGAGTGATTGGCATTGGGATGGGCTGCCCAGGGAGGTGGTGGAGTCACTGTCCCTGGAGGTGTTCAAGAAAAGACTGGATGAGGCACTTAGTGCCATCGTCTAATTGATTGGCCAGGGCTGGGTGCTAGGTTGGCCTGGCTGATCTTGGAGGTCTCTTCCAACCTGATTGATTCTATGATCTTCTCTGATCTCCACTATCACAAGAGATTTCCTGTGGAAGGCATTACTCTCTTATTTTGCCATCCAACATGCAGAAGAAACATCTCTGGATTTCGCTATTTATGAAGACTAAGAAAGCTTGTCATAGTGGCACAGAGTGTAGGAAAAGCAGCGTGGCTATTGGATTGTTGCTCTAATTCAAAGGGTGAGTGGGTAGTCATGCAATATTTATCACTGAAGGGCAGAGGAAGCAATCAATATTTTCCCATGTGGGTCATTTTTCTCATTACTTTATAGAACAGACTCAGGTCTCCAAACACACGAAGCAGGGATAAAATTCACCCCTGTATATAAGGTCAGTGTTGAGACCTTTCTGCTTTTACTGCCCTGCTTTGGAAGTCTGAACTTTTGCACTAATTCCTCTGCACAGCAGTGAGTTTTACCCAGCAGGTGTTGATTACCTCCAAGCAAAAGTATAGCACAAGCTTCTAAATTTCAATGTTAAGCCTCTTTATGTAGGAAAAGATAACAATGTTCAACAGCTAGCATTAAAAGAAGGAAACGAAACCCACAGAAACTCTAAGGAAAGCCCCAAATCCAAACCACTTCCCAAATCAAACCCCAAAACAAAACAAACAAAACCCAAACAGAAAAACAAAACCAACACCACAAAAAAAACCCAAACATCTAAACCATGGCTTCCTTCCTTCCTCACTCCCTTCCCCCTTCTTTCCTTCCTTCCTCCCTCCCTTCTTTCCTTCTTTCTTTCCTTCCTCCCTCCCTTCTTTCCTTCCTTCCTCCCGCCTTTCCTTCTTTCCTTCCTTCCTCCCTCCCTTCCTTCCTCTAAGTGAAATCTTTTCTGTTTTTAAATTAAAACCCAGCTTTGGCCTAAATCTTTTTGTCATGACATGTCAAGCACTTAGACCAATTCTTATGAATGCAAACATCAACAAACCATGAAATGAGTCTCAGCATCCACTCAAAGCTGTAACAACACAGCTACCTATATCCACCCCCACCCCCCTTTTCTCCAAGTCTTTGCAAACAAGTCCTCACTTAACGCTAAAGAGACAGTGAGAGATTAAATTCATCTCACCTGAACACCTAAACCATGACTTGCCAGTTTGGAATGGTCTGACTTTCTTAGCTGGCTTAATCTGCTTACTTTCTATTTCTCATTCTTTCCCTACTTTCCATCTTCCTCAAATCCAGATAGATTTACTCCTGGTGCTAACAAAACTCATCATCTTCAGCTAGTTACAGCAAATTGAAAACAGACAAAGTGAGGTCTAGGAAAGGAAAGGCAAATGCCTAAACAGAGGCCATAAGAGGTAAATATCCTTCATATTTCATTAATGATACCTGGGACTCTTAAAGAAGTGGAACTGATTTGTATGGGTTTCATAGCACACTCTGTACCTTCCAGAAGAAACCAAACAAGCTATGGCAGAGTTTGAATTCAAGTCTTGATGGTAATTTGTGAATAAAAATGCCTTTCAGGAGCAGTTCATTATCTGACAGCTGCAGGAAAGGAGAAGTAAGTCCAAGCTGCATGCAGTTCAACAAACACTCTCTCTTGCCCCCCCAAATCTGTATCAAACCAAACCCCTGGGTTTCAGAGTTTAGCTAAACCTCTAGGTTTCTTTTCCTCATGAATAATAACATTTGGCAAAATGTCATAACTGTTCTTGATGGTGCTGCTCTGAGGATTGCAGCAGTATAGGGCATTTTCTTGAGGTTTCCAGTTAATTAATTTCACAGTTCTGTTCATACTCTCCTCTGTTGCCAGCAGCCTTTGTACCTGAGTGAAACAAACACAAAACTCCAAGAACAGAAAACCAGATACCTTATTTTTTTAACCTACTAAAAAAAGCCCCCACCAAAACCCAAACAAACAACCCCCCAAACAACAAAACAAACAAATGAAACCACAACAACAGCCACCCACAAACCAAAAAACCACCAAGCAAACCAACTCTCATTTCAAGTGCTTAAAGAAGCCCAGGTTATGCAGAGAAAAGTCTCTGTACAGCCAGCTGGGCCATGCTGATCACACCAAGGTCCCTCGAGCTCCCACTTCACCATTCTGACTCATTTCAGCCTTTTGCTGCTGAGCCCAAGAAGCAGCAGACCACATTTATAGGCAAAGCACAGATAATGTCATCTAGCTCTTAGTGGCTTGTATAGAATCCTGTAAAGAAGGGCTCCTCATTTTGGAAGCTGTAAGAAAGATAATGAGGGATAGACTTCAGTCTCTCTTTTAATTACAAAAACACCCAAAATGTTATTTTGATGAGTGGCTGCTCCACTCGTTTGGGTACGGAGAAACAGTCTCCTCTGATGTTGAAATGAGAGCGACTATGTTGCCATGCAGGAGAGAGGGGCCATTTAAATTCATCATGTACTCATCTCTGTACAGCTAAGGCAACAAACTCCTTGATTGCATAAATTATTCTACAAAAACAACCACTCCAGATATGGCCACGAATTCAGTACTAGGTTAATCCACAGAAACCTGGGCTTTTCAGATGAAGAACAGTTGCAGAGCATGATGCAGGCACCCTAGATAATGTATTTTGCCCCTGTGGAAATATTTTACTGCTGGAAGAAATAGGATACCTTCCCCTCAGTCTTCAGGCAAGCAACTAAACCCAGTCTATTCATTTAAGTGCAGCAGTCACAACATGATGTGCCTTCAAGGTTTATGCCTTCAAGTATTACTTCTGACAGCTTATCTGTCTCCTGTGTTGGAGGCCTAAGGACTGCAGAAACCAAGAAAGCAGTTGCATCTTGCTCTTTGCTCAGCTAAGGAGCAAAAACCAATGTGCTTCAAGTCTCGTTGGTTCACTCCTTTATGTTCCATGTCTGCAAAATTAAGGCTACATCTTCTCTTTCTTGCAATCCCTGCCTAGCAGCTGCATCGGCATTCTGGTGCACAGGATTGCAACAGTCCCTTGCTTGTCATTAGGATCTTGCTCTTAATAGCAGATAAAAGAGGCACATCCCAACTGAACATATTTTTTCTTTTTCTATCTTTGGTGTCTCGGTTCTAATTTAAAATTCCAGAGACTCAGATAAATTTGATAGAAACAATAACAATTTGTAGAGTGCCCTTCCCTCTCCCCCCTCCTTTCCCAAAAGAAAGGAATTAGAAGTAGAGAGGAAAGGTAAAGACACCCAAATAAATCAATCTCATTCGATTTGAAAGTTAAAAAAATAAGAGTTTAACAATAACTTAAAAAGGTATCTGAGGTAGGGAAGTTACAAAGGTATAGGGAAGGGAAAGCATATACAAAAGGTATAAATACAACCCGGTTTTGGTGGTGGTGGCTTTGGCTGTCTCGTGGGTGATGGCCACGTGGTAAAACAGCTGGTAATGGTGGGATGCAGAGAGCGATGCAGGGAGAGAGGGAAACAGGAAGTCCCCCTGCTTTTATAGGACAGGAAGGGGGAGTGGGCGAACCCTCACCTGGTGGTGTTCAGACCCACCCCTGGGGAGTGGTCAAGACCACCTAGGGTCAGGTTCAGGGTTACACCCCTGGAGTGTTAACCCTATACACATGGCATCAGCAATAAGATTCTGACAGATACAAAGGGACCTTCTCCAACAGGAGCCGAGGTCCACCATGACTGAAGGGCACCAATAGAACTGCCATTCCCCCACACAAACCACTCAGCTGAGCTTCAAAATCAAGGGAGTCACACAAAACGACAGGAGAGCACAGCATGCACTTAGAGCTCAAAGAGAAAGGTGATGGAGGGCTGCTGTAAAATACTTTGCAAAGTATATAGGTGGTAAATTCTTCACTTGTCAAACTGTTCAATCATTGAAGATTCCTATCCAAATATAAAACCTCTATATATGTATACAACTAGGAGCTCATTTTGGAACTATTGCCAAGACCATTTCTACGAACTCCATAGTTTCAGCACTCTCTTTTTACTTTTAATTTTTCCTTCCTCCCTGCCTTCCTTTCTCCCTCCCTCCCTACCCCCTTCCTTGCTCCTTTCCTTCCTTACTTCCCTCTCCTCTCCTTTCCCCCCTCCCTCCCCGCTCCTTTCCTTCAATAACTAGCATACAACTATTGCCTTCCCTTCCCTTTTCCGTCTCCCTTCCTTTTCCTTCTCCTCGCCTTCGTTTCCCTTTTCCTTCTCCTCGCCTTCCCTTCCCTTTTCCTTCTCCTCGCCTTCCCTTCCCTTTTCCTTCTCCTCTCCTTCTCTTTTCCTTCTCCCCTCCTTCTCTTTTCCTTCCCCTCTCCTCCCCTTCTCT
>WAAF01008815.1:0-75762 GCA_013400475.1 Tricholaema leucomelas
TACTGGGAGCCCTGGGGAGGAATTATGTGGCACTGGGAGCAACTGGGAGGTCACTGGGCATTACTGGGAGCACTGGCAGAGTCTGGGCAACACTTGGTGTTACTGCTAGCACTGGGAAGGGAGTTTGGGATACTGGGACGACCTGGGTGAACACTGGGGGCACACTAGAAGCACTGGGAAGGAGATACAGGGGTTACTGGAAGCACTAGGAGAACTGAGAGGGCACTGGTATCATGAGGAAGAGGATTTGGAATTATTTGGAGCACTGGGAGGACAGGACACAGGGGCCATGCTGGAAACACTAGGAGAGATTTGGAGGGTACTGGGTGTTAGTGAGAGCACTGGGAAGGATTTTTGAGGTTAATGGGATTGCCTGTAAGGGACTAGAGGGGCACTGGAGCACTGGGAAGGAGATTTATTGGCTCACAGGAATACTGGGAGTCACTGTGTCATACTGGGAGGCACTGGGAAGAAGATACCGGGGTTACTGGGAGGGCATTGGGAGCACTAGGAATGAAATTTGAAGTTACTGAGAGTATACTGGCAGCACTGGGAGGGACTGGGGTGACACAGGAATATGTAGGAGCACTAGGAAGGGAATTTGGGGGTTGCTTGAAGCACTGGGAGGGACCAAGAGAACACTGGAGCGACATGGGGAGTATGAGGATGGACTGGGAGTGCAGGTAGTGTTAGTGGGAGCACTTGGATGAGATTTTGGAATTCCTGGGAGCACTGACAGGTCTAAAAAGGCACTGGGAGGTCTGGGAGTACTGGGAAGGAATTTTGGAGTTACTGGGAGCAGTGGGGCAGGCCAGGGGGCACTGAGTATTACTGGGAGCCCTGGAAAAGGGTTTTTGAATTATTTTGAACACTGGGAGGGACTGGGGAGCACTGAGTTTGGGATACTGGGAGAAACTAGGAAGTCACTGGGGCCACGCTGAGAGCACAGGGAAGGAGATCTTGGGGTTAACTGGGACCACTGGGAAAAATGGGAGGGTGTTGGGACCACTAGGAAGACAATTTGCAGTTACTGGGAGGGACTGGGAGGACACTGGATGTTACTGGGAGACCTGGGAATAGAGTTTGGAATTACTGGGAGCACTAGAAGGGACTGAGAGTGCAAATAGTGTTACTGGGAGGACTGGAATGTGATTTTGGAGTTACTAGGAGCACCGCAAGGGACTGAGGGGGCACTGGGGCCACACTGGGAGGCATTGCATGTTACCTGGAACACCAGGAGGGACTGGAGGGCAATGAGTATTATTGAGGGCCCCAGAAGGGACTGGAAGGGCCTGGGAGGACACTGGAGCCATACTGGGAGAACACATAGTGTTACTGGGAGCACTTGGATGAGATTTTGGAGTTCCTGGGAGCACTGGTGGCTCTGGGAGTACTGGGGAGGGATTTTGGAGTTCCTGGGAGCAGCGGGAATGACTGGAAGGCACTGAGTATTACTGGGAGACCTGGGAAAGGATTTTGGAATTACTGGGAGCACCAGGAGGAACTCGAGGGCACTGGATATTACTGAGAGCACTGGAAGAAAATGGGCAGCACTTGATCTTACTGGTAGCACCAGTAAGAGAGTTTGGGATACTGGGAGGAACTGGAAGGACACTGTGGCCAAACTGGGAGCACTGGGAAGGAGATTTGAGGGTTACTGCAAGCACGGGGAAGGAATTTCGGAGTTAGTGGCAACAGTAGGCACGACTGTGTAGTATTGGGGGGCATTGGAAGGCACTGGATAATGCTGGGAAACAGCACCAAATAATAAAAACCTGCCTCGTCTGGTCTGGGCAAACTCAACCTGAATGAATGTACGCGCGGAGCCCGCAGCAACGCGCCGCTACACAATGCATGCGCGGAGCCCGCAGCAACGCGCCGCTCCGATCTGATGGCAACGAGAGGTTCTGCGGCGCACACGCCAACTCGCTAGGAAGGCGCCGGCCGCATTGCAGCAGGAGCTTCGATCTTTTAAAATCCTTTTGGCATACAGTAGATACAGACTTGTTGTTGTTTTTAAATCCTTTTCAACTATAAAAGAATCCAAATTTTTAATATCCACACACAGACGACTGAGGGGACAGCACTCTCCGCTGCCGAACTGCAGTGCCGACAATTTAACACCGGGTGGCAGCACTGCGCCGCTCAGCAGGCCCTGTTCAGTTTTGCCGTTTACATAAATCAAATAAAGTATTAAAAAAACCACACACGAAGGAAAATCCACTGTTTTTAATCTGTATATATACACGATTCATACTAATATCGACTGGATGATCTTAGGGTTGGACTAGATGATCTTTGAGGTCTCTCCCAGCCGGATGTATTCTGTGAACTCTACAAGCCTTTATATAAAGAGGAGATAGAGGGGAGTAATTTCAAAATCTTTTCACATATGAATGAGTACAATTCTTCAATACCTAGGTAATAATGAGATATTTTTCTCTATTGGAACACGTTGCACTAATTCTTACAGTTTAAAATATTTTTTCAATCCCCTCCAAGAATTTTCATTAATTTCAAGCATCTAGGGCTGCAACCACCATTTTCAGGAGGCTGCTCCCTCACCTGCTCCTCTGCTGCATCATCCCTCCCCCCATATGACATCATCACTCCAGCAAGAACGTCCGCAATCCCTTTTATTCACTCTAAAAAAAGGCACAACATGAGGGAAATGGCCCAGTCAGCAGCTTACTACTTTAGCTCCTATACATGTACACATCCCCTTTCCCCCAGAAGGGGACCTCTGCTAGAGAGTGGCAATGGCAAGAGGAACAACACCTTCCCAGCCGGGAGAAAAGGTGGTGGGTGAGATGAGCGAATAGCAGGCTCACAGTATTTGCATGGTGACTAGTGAGAAGGCAGGCACAATGGTGTATGGGGAGATGACAAGGAGCAATGGATGTAAAGTGGAATAAGAGAGATGTGTATTTCATATAAGAAGAAATCTTTTCATAAGGAACATTGAGCTCTAGAACAGAGAAACCAGAGAAATTGTGCAGTCTTTATCTTCATCCTCAGTTTTCAAGGCCAGGCTGGATAAAACCTTGAGATACCTGCTCTGATCTCATAACTAAACTTGCTTTGAGCAGGCAGCTGGACAAGAACAACCTTCTGAAGCCTTTTCTGACCTGAATTATTTTGTGATCCTATGCCTTATACCTAGTTTTTTTTCTGAAGTTGGGCCCATTGCTGCCATTGCACATCCTTTCCTTTACATGAATGCCTTTCCAATTACAATATGCCTTTTTTTCCCCCACTGATTCACGTTTTGACACATCTATAGAAGAAGTGCAGGCCACAGTGGTCTTACATGATACTGCTGATGTCTTGGTCTGAATAGCCTTGTTTCCCAAAATTCCCCTGCTAGACTATTCTGCCCTTGATCTTCTACCCAGCTAAAACCAAGTGGAAGGAGGTTCTTACGCACTGGTATTTTACATACCAGATCATTAGAGATTAGAGTATGCCTTGCAGTCTTTCAGTACCTCCCACAATTCCCTCTATCATAAACTCCTGTGCTGCTCTTGGAACAGATAGTTACACTGCAGCTGTTGCTACATCAGCCCTGCCCTTCCTTACCTGAATCTCGTTGTGCTTCTATCAGAAGACTTCTAAACTCCCTTTCACTGTTCTATCACCACAACACCTCTTTCAATTATACCCTCCTCAGAATCTCTTTTTTCCTCTCTCATTCACGTTTGTCATGCTGACACACACTGTGCAGTAAACATGCGTTCTCAATGTCTCGTTATCACTTGAACAAAACTATACTGTCAGCATCTATTCTTTATTGTTTCTCTTACTGATAACAGCTTCTAGTTTCTCCAATAAAATGCAAACATATACCTTGTGCCGGTGATCCCATGGTCTTGAACTTTGGAGCAGCAGTGCTTGTAATAACAACACACATCACCTTCCATTTCAGGAAAACATAACCATTAAAATACTGTTCAGGAGTTCTGCTGACTACTACCCCACCCCCCACCCCCACTCCCCATTTCCTCCATCTTATCCCGAATCAGAGATGACCTCTGAGAAGGTACATCTCCTTCCATTTGCTTTGCTCCAGTAATTTACAACAAACCTTTGAACAGTGAGTGGTTTGCTCATTTCTGGACACATGCTTCTATAAAAGGCTTTTCCTGGGCTCGCACAAAGGCTGTCAGCCATCCTGAACCATCTGGACAAAATATGAAATTTGTTGGAACAGAAGTTTCTTTCTTCATTCTCTTCACCCACACTGCTCTTTGGAATGCAGGTGAGTGACTTTCAAAATTTTTGCTTCTTTTAACTACAAATTTATTTGACTTCTGAAGTTCAGAATGCACTCCTTGGTAAGGAATTACTGACACCACTTGTGCAAGCTTAAAAAAAAGGCATACAAACTGGCTTTTGCCAGAACCAAGTCTCTTTAACCCCTTCCTCTGTAATTTCCAAAGGATGGTGGATCTTTTCTGTAAATAAAAGACAATCCAGAGAAGGCACAGAACAGCTTTATCTCACCCTATACTGAACAAGCATCACAGGCAAGTTTTCTACTGTAGAATGAAGGCTGACATTTATTTCTGGCTCACTAGCGTTCTTGCTCTTTTCTGTCAATCATTCACATACTATTGCAGGATACAGAAGGAGGGCCAGCAAAGAGAGAAAAGCAAAGATTTTACTATTTTTAAATTTTCTTGATCTTTCAATCCTACCAAAAAACCTGTTGTCTCTCGCAGTGCCAGCAACCTCTCCTGCCCCCTCCGCACAACACTCAGCAGTATTTTCTGATTTCAGCAGAAGCTGCCATACCTGGAAGTGCAAGCACTTGCTCTTCAGCAGCCCCATGAGGGCTGACTGTAAATTCTTTCTTCTCATAGTCTTGTTCATACATTGTTAATGACCTTTAAGGACTAGGTGAAATCCAGCAGCTTTTGGGACACAGGAGATGTCTCAATCCCAATCTACTAATGTCAGATCTACTGTCCTCTCAGATCCAGGAAATTCCTCTGGTCTCAGACCCACAGATGTGGATAGTGCTGTCCTTGCTTGTAGGCACAGTCTGGAGGCTGAACCTCTATTGCAGCGAGGCAGATACATCTACTGCACCATCACATTAACACAGCCAGCCAGGCTAAGCCAGAGCAGTGCTTTCTACAGGCATCCAAATAAACACAGACAGCACTCCCATAAATCTATGTGACACTCAGTTCTGTTCCTCCTCTCCTGCTAAATCATAATGCAGTGTCACTAGCAAAACCAGAAATACAGCCTTTCTCTCCCCATTCACAGGCCCACCACAGTCACTGACACCTTGTGTAGGCTTTAAATATGCCTATTAGCTAAGCCCAGATCCCAAGTCCCTTATGTGGTCACAACAGCTCAGACCTTAGGTGTTTCCAAGTGCAGGTCTCCTTCTACTGACTGGCTGGTTCATGTATGAAAACATGTATGTGCATGCACACACAGGAGAGAGAAGTGATACAGAAAACAGCACCAGGATTTAATAAAGTGGCTGTGGTGATCAGGGGCAAGAGTCAGTCAGAGAAGCACACAGGCCAGTAGCTTGCTTATGTGTGGTTGGCTCCTTTGCTTCTTTTATGTTCCCTTCTCTCCATTTTCCAATGCTAGTTCTTCATCAATCACCTAAACTAGCATAACCAGCCTACTTCATTTGTTTGCAGTAGTCTTTTAGATGATGTACTTCTGTTTCAGGGAACATATAGAAGAGTCCAATAACATTTCTGTTTGTATTTTTCTTTAACAAGGAGCTCAAGACTCTTGCTCACATCGTTGTGGGGAGCTGCTTGATACCTGTTCCTGCCAGGTGACATGCCAGTCCTTGCAGATTTGCTGCCCTGATTATAAAGAATTCTGTCTTCAAATTTCTCCATACTCAGGATCTCTGATGGGAGGCAAAGACTTTTTGATTGAAAATAGAGCTTTTAATGCCTCTTCTGTGCTAACATGCAGGTGGGCCATGATTTTATGTTCCTTTGCCAAAGGGAGGTGAACCTTTCTAATGTCACTTTCCAATAACAGCTAATTACCATAAAACAAGACTAGTCTATAAACTAGTGAAAACCTCCTTTGCAAAGCTGTCGGAATCCTGAAACATGCAAAGGTTCTGCTAATCTTCACCCTCAAGGGCATGTGTTGTCTCTGTTTCCACACAGGATCATTTCATTTAGGTCAAGTTATTGTGCAATGCAATGATCACTCTGCTAGTTTCTCCATTAATATATCAAAGCAGCGACTTATCAGAGAGTTTCCTTGTGGGAGTCTTTGTTGTTGACATGTTTTAGGATTTCCCTGTTGTGGGGAAAAAAAAAAAGAAGTATTCCATTTTTAAAGTGAATGAGAAAGCAACGAGAAAGAAATGCAGGTAGGACACCTTATTTTTCTCGCATAAGGTGAGACTGCGGCTCTTACACATGCCATCCTAGGGCACACTTAGGTGCACGTGTCACACATGCAATACTTATGCACGCTGAATTTGACTGACCCCACGCGACATCCTGGCACTCCTTCTGCAGAAGATTCTGAGTGAGGTTTTGGAACTCTTCCCATCAGGGTAGCAGCACCTGAAAGGGTTTTTAGTTCGTCATCAGGAAAACCCAGGCGTTCATTCTGTAGACCACAACTATAAATGTTTAATTACTTGCACAATTGTATTATCACAGCCAGCATAAACTTCAGTGCATACGGCAGGCCCTGTCTCCTTACGGTACTAGAAGTAGCTGTATGGTCACCGTGCGTCAGCCCTGAGAAACACAGTGAGGTTGCACTTCAGCGCACTGCCAAGAGCCCTAGCTGGAAGCAGATGCTTAAATAACGAGCAATGACTTCTGAGTCAATCTTTGCAACAGAAATTCTAGGACAGTATGAAATTACTTTTGTTGCAGTCACAAGACTTACCAGCAAAAAAAAACTTCAAACACCAGAAATGTGCAACGCCTGCCTATCATGGTCCATGCCAGCCACTCTGTAATCCTGTTAATCCTATAACGTGACATTTGCCTTTCTGATGGGCTTTTTGTTATTTGTTGCTAATTTATCACACATCCCTCCCCCAGAAATTAAATAGTAAGTCTAAGGCAGATTGCTGTGCTGTGCACTCATGCAGTGCACAGCAGAATCCACACTGGTGTAATAAGCACAAAGTACACACGTATTTTTCTGGTTTGTATTCACTGATACAAGCTAAACAGCCACAGAATGATCTACACATAACACAAGGTTCTTTCATGAAACACAACCGAGACATTCAGGAATTTCCTTTTCTCAGTGGTGACACTAAAAAGTGTTGTCAACATCAACAGGTTCAAGCAGGAAATTGAAACCAGTGGCTATGTTGATAAGGATGGAAAAGCCCACTGCATCTCCCCATTGCTGTATGAGACTGGTTTCATCCTTTTTGAAGTTTCTACAGATGGTGGGCAGACGTTTCCATACTCTGGAACTTGGCTATCAGGTTGGTTACTTAAATCTACAGTATTTACCTTCTTTCTATATTCTTGCTCCACAGATGCAAGCATAATATAAGTCTTTCCCTTTTAACCGCTTTTCTTCTTCCTCAGCAAGTCGTCTGACCTCACAAAAGTCATTCCTACTCCTTCATGTTAATCCAGATTTTTAGAGATGAACTTTCACAGCAACTGAGTTCTGCTGCTATACAGCAGCAGCAGCAGCATTAACTCATTAAATTATCCTGCTTAAAACCGAGGTTGACCCAAACAGTAACCTTTTTGTAACTACTCTTGGGAAATAACTGCATCATAGCGTAGCAACCTAAGGACTATACACATTAGTAAAGGTTGCATTCTTGCAGCTTCAGCTTACTGTCTTTACGTTGTGCATCACATTAGAACATATACACAGGGGAAATACTGCTAATTCTTAAATAATATAGTGGAACTGTCTCAGAGCTCTGCCAAGCAGAGGTGTCATTGGTCCTTCTTTCTGTTCTATAATGTAGTACATCACAGCAAAGCTTCAGAAGGAGAAAAATGCACATTGGTAAATGAGACAAAATGGCAATACTATGGCACTCCCAATACTGATGGAAACTTAACTCTCATCTGGACACAACAGGCACTTGTAGCAACCCACATCAACATAGAAGTCTGGGGATATCAGGAAACAGGTAAAGTGACACTTTTCCTACCTGCACACAAGCAGTCAGCACGTGTAAGTCACATGCAGAGGTCTGCACAGCAAGCAACCACTTTCACTGCAGCCTCAAGAAAAGATCTGCAAGCATAAATAACTCATGGCTATAATGTTTTCATCTTCATTTACACAGGCATGGAGACACCTAATTTGAATCTTGTGATAACTGCACTCAAAACAATTTGTTTTCTCTATGTGACAGGTGACAGTTACTCAGAAAATTGGTTGGCTGAATGGAAATATCTTTATACTTTGGCAAGAGAAATCCCCAATAGTGGGGAATTTTCTTTCATTCCCATACCAGCTAAAGGAGATTACAGCACATGGGACTTTGGAATTTTGAGGATTACACCCAGCAACTATTCTGATGGGCAGAGGCAAGTCATCACAATCTTATTTTACCATGGGTGCACTACTGCTTCCTGTATTAAAGCTGTTATCTCCTTTGATATTAAATCTGAGACTCATGCTCCATTTCACATGAAAGAAATGGAGAGAGAATTGGAAGGGCAAAAGTGAGAAATACTCTAGGGTTGAGATAAAGACAGTTTACTAAGTAAAGAGGGGTGTAGGCATGGAGGAAGCAATGCAAAGGCAATTGTTCACCATCGACCACAAGCAGACCAATGTCCAGTTAGTCACCCAGTAATGGCTGCTCTGGAACAACTTCCCCATGCTTTTTTAGCCAGAAATGGTGGGTTACAGCAGGGAATATACCCTTGGTCATTTCGGGTTGGCTGTCATGTCCTGACCTCTTGCCAACCACTATCCTACTCCCTGAGAACCAGCATGAGAAACAGAGAAGGCCCTGACACCGTGCAAGCACCGTTCAGACACAGCTGAAACACTGGTGAGTTATGCAAGACATCGTCACTGTTTGGGTCCCAGACCCAGAGCGCAGCACTGTATGGACTGCTGCAAAGAAACTTACTCCATCCCAGCTGCCGTAGGCTGCGATACCGTAGTATCAAGGGGATAATAATAATAGCGATGGGGAGAAAGCTTAATATAAGCGAGTTCCACTTTATTTCACTTAAGCATAGGTTTATATACCCTTCACCAAAGACTACGAAACAGGATTACAAAACCCTGCCAAATTCTAATTGGTTATGCACACCTGCGTCAGGATTACACACTGCTTAACTAGAATACACCAGCTACATCTCTTCCCATCTTCCAGCAGAGCACAGCCACCTTTTCTCTAAGCAGACAGTGAGAAAACAGGCACCAGGTGGTACCAGGCTGTGAAGGCCATAAAGCAATTAGTTTAGACTAGAGGCCTCTTGTTTTCTTTCAGAGGCACTTTGATCTTACATTTTCACTAACTTGCTCTCAAGCCCCACAACTTGTGGTCCAATATACCCAACACCCAGACAAATCTCATGCCCTCAGCAAAGTAGATCGTACAGATTTTTTTTGTTGCAACTGCAGAGGAGGCCCTAGTCATGGAACTTTTCTTTCTGCAGCCTCTGCATTTAATGTTTTTCTCTTTTGTAAGCATGCTTTTGCAATCCCACATATTTTATGCCCACTTCCTTATATTTCATTGTATATTTCCCCATGATTTTTGGTAATTTACCTCTTTAAGTACTCCATACGTATTCTGATCTTGCATAGACGTTCCTTTGCAGTTCCTCCACAAGTCTGCAGTTTTTGATGCAGATGACATAGCCCCTGTCCATATATGAATGCCACCTCTTTGGTGCTAGATCATACTACTGATACATCTGAACTTTCTTTAAAATCTTGGAGCTGCTACTGCAGAGAAGGTTAATGTCTCCTCTTTCTACAGTGACTTTTTGTTACACTTTGTGCATGGCATTTCATCATGGGTTTCTGAATGGTTTGTCCCCAGCTATTGCCATCAGGCCTGATACTATGGGGCACGGGGTCAGGTTTTGCTAGAAACTCCAGATGTTCTTCATTTTGGCCTAAATGGCACTACGATGTGATAAGGCACAAACAGAAAATCTATCTTTAGAAGATCCATGTGAGCCAGAATCGCAAATCCTGGAATGTATTCTAGTCATTGTATACTTGCTGCATGCTGTCATGTCACCTTCTACATCAGGAAAATGCTGATTTGCTGTACCTTTCTTCACAGAAAAGAAAGCAGTGGCCTTGCTAATGAAATAACAACTCACAAGTGCAACAGCTCCTTGTAATGGCAGTTAGCGACTAAGACCCTGTTACTGTCAAAACAGTGCTCCTTCAGCCATCAGATCTCATTTTGGGCTGGCGTTTTTTTTTTGCTTTCCAGCAATAGTCCATCAATCTGGAGCTCAGAGCATGCACTGGCTTGGCACCTTGGGGAAGACTTCAGAAATAACCCAAGTGCGTGGGCGACTGCTAAATGTATAGAATGGGACAAAAAGGAGGAGAAGCTTCCAAACTTCATGGAAGAAATTATAGATTGCCCTTGCACTTTGGCACAGGCAAGAGCTGACACCGGCAGGTTCCATGTAAGCTATAAATTGATGCCTCTGGATTTTTATGACTCCAAGTAGAAGCTTTGGGAATGTCATAGTCCACATACAGTCCTGTTCCCTCTCTAGAAGTCATTACATAGAAATTAAATTAAATTTGCACAAGTAGCATAGCAAATGGCAGAGACAGCTACATCTTACCCAGGTAGTATGAATAAAACAAGTGCCTGCAGGATGGGAAATGGAAATCACTTTTAAACAAAAAACTAAGTCAGTAGTTCCTGTGGCATACAGAAAACGCCCAGGCAAGAGCAGTGAGTTCTGTGTAGCTGGGAACAGAGATGACTTCTTTGAGATTCTACAAGGTGTCAGTCTGCATTTGTAGCTAATATCACATGCAGGAAGAAGTAGGATGCATATATTATCATCTGCTGCAAACGCTTCTGCCTTGTACTTCAGAGCTCAAGTCCACAACCATGGTAGTGATAGGACTGGGGGGAATGGAGCAAAACTAGAAGTGGGTATATTCAGGCTGGATGCTTCAAGGAATTTTTTCATTATGAGGGTGGTGAGACACTGGAACAGATTGCCCAGGGAGGTGCTGGAAGCCCCATCCCTGGAAGTTTTTAAGACCAGACTGGATATGGCTCTGAGCAACTTGATCTAGTGGAAGGTATCCCGGCCCATGGCAGGGCAGTTGGAACTGGATGATCTTTGAGGTCCCTTCCAACCCTGAGAATTCTGTGATTCTGCGAATCCATTATTTTCTGTCTCCTGCTTCCTTTCTCCTTCCCAGCTTTGCTTTTAGTGAGGAACTGACAAAAGCTAAGAAATTAATTGGCATGTAGCCTGTGCATTCTCTTAAAGCACTGACCTGAGGGCCAGATAACGTAACTTCCTCTCCATTTTTATGATACTAAAATATGGCAGTTTATGCATTTATTTATATTAAATTTAAAGGGGAATAAAAAAAGAGAGAGGTATTTTTGGTTCCTATTCCTTCCTGATTATGAAGCTCCAAACATGATGTGTGTTTTAAAAGGTATGGGTAAAAGCATGTGAGCAAAAAATTAACCCTACTACACTCTTTCTCCCTAAGAACACAGGACAAAAGTTAGTGCAGCATAATCTGTGTTCATTTTGCACTTATAGCTGAATTCCTCACCTAGCTGCATCTGTTCTTTAAGGTTTGTTGTAACAGAATGCAACACGGTCAGATGCACCACTAACAGTGCTTCAATCACCTGAGCATTAATTTCACTGGTTTTCCTGTCATTCTATGCTTCTCAACATGCAGCCATAACCAGTTCCTCCTTTAGACTTTACACATACATTGTCAGAGACAAAAGGTGGAGAGAGAAAATGAAAATAGAAAGGACAATGTGGAAAGAATTCCATTGAGCATGAGCGTCGATCTTTTTCAGACAGACTATGGCTGTGACATCGAAAAGGGGAGTGTGTGTACTTACCACCCTGGTGCTGTGCATTGTGTAAGAGCCATTCAAGCCAGGTAAAGATTTTTTTAACTGCTCTTTTTTAATCACATGTTCCACCTCAACACAGCATCAAAGAAGTCACAAAGGTGAGTCACAAAGGTGAGTCACAAAGAGAACTCACAATTCTCATGTCCATAGCAACCGCCGCTAAACTCTAGGATACCCAAACAAGGGCTAATGTCTAAAAGAGATTTGATTAATTAAGCCTTTCCTGTATTGATCAACAAGTTTTTCTTTGCAGTCTTTCTATTGGAACACTATTAAAGAATGCTGTGTTCATGCAGCTGTAAGGCCCACAGAACCTTTTTGCTGCCTTGTTACAAACCACTCTCTCCCTGTCCCTAACCTGGTCTAATTTATAAAAGCAGAGGAGGGGTGAGAAAGAAAGTCTAAGTGGGAGGTGTCACTGCTGGACATCTTACAAACCTTGGCAACCTAAACATTTAGGTATATCCATAAAAAGGCAATAGCTGACCTCCAAATAAGAATGGATTTCACAGAGCAGAATCATTTCTTTCTTTTCTCTGCTTTCCTCATCAGTCCCCAGTACGCAGCAGGACAGCAGTGTTGCTATGACTCCACAGGGATCCAAATCCTCACATTTGACTCGAGAGGAGGCAGCACACCTGATCGAGGCCATGACTGGGGTTCACCCCCTTTCATGAAGCCTCCCCGGATACCTGGCTTTTCCCATTGGCTTTATGATGTCATCAGCTTCTATTACTGCTGCTTGTGGTCTGATAACTGTCACTTCTACATGAAAAGGCGGCCCTCCAGTGACTGCAGGACTTACAGCCCACCGCGAGCTGGTGAGTGCCTCAGAATTTCATTATGGTGTGCAGTTTTTGATACCTTGTTGGCTTTTAGAGTATTAGTGTATTAAGTCAGTTGACAACAGTGAGGGTACAATGTCCTGTGGAAAATTTCCTTAGAAGCTTTCTACTCATCTAGCAGTGCCAAGATCTGTATGTGGTTTCTAACTGTCCTGCAAGATTTACTGCTGTTGAGCATCTCATTAACCCCTGGAACCTGGACAGCTAAAGTTTAGTAGTCGATGTCCCATGACTTCCTATTATCAGTTCACACCTTCTCAGAAATGAGATGGTTAGAGATGGTTAATGACAGCTTGTGGTTTTTTTCAGTCTTTGGTGCGCCACAAGGAGATTTTTTTTTTTTTCTCGTGAACCTAAAAAGAGGACTAATGTGTTGTGGGTTTTGCTTGTTCTTCTCTCTCTTTCTTCTTTTAAAACCAGCATCTGCTTTTGGGGATCCCCACTTCCTCACATTTGATGGTGTGAATTTCACCTTCAAAGGCCAAGGAGAATACACGTTGGTAGAGTCCAATCTAACATCCCTAAGAGTGCAAGGGAGGACACAGCAAGTACAAATGTACAACGGTAAGTTCGTAAGAGAGGAAGCAGTGGTGGCAAATAAAAGCTTCTGGGGTTGCATGATTTACATTTTACAGAATTCCTCCTACCTTCTCTATTTTCCCCCTTTTTGGCCATTTGTGAGAGGTCAACATTTTTGAAGCTAATGGGAAGGCAGGCAAAATGTTCAGGAAAAAAATTAGCTTCCTAATAAAAGATTATTTACTATTTTTATTGTGTATGGATAATGGAAGTATGAGGTTTGCTGTTGTGTTTAAGAACTCAGTAAAAAAGTCCACATTTTTCTCTATGCTCTTTCCCACCTATAAGGGAAACAAAAGGTTAATTGTAGGAATCAGCCAACAGGCACAGCTCCCAGCTGATGCATTTTGGCAGTGTATGCCCCACTTCATATTCTTTTTGTTAGGCATATATGCATGCAAAAATATCCCAGAAGAACCTGATGGGGAAAAAATTCTTTCTGAGTACCTCAAGCTAGCAGAAAAGCACAGAATGTCTGGTGAGAAAAGTTGGCTAAGGAGATCCTTTTTGGTTTTTTTTTAAACTTATCCAAAGGGCCTGGCTGTCCTGGTCTCTTGACTTCTTGTCAAATGAAACCTAGGCCAGGTGAAGCTTTCTGGAGGCACCTGTGTTCTTCATGATTTGAATAGGCAGATTGCACAGCAGCCTGTAAGAAGAAGACAGTCATACACCTGCATTTTAAAATGAGGGAAAAAAATGGAGCCTGACACAGCAGAACAGGATCCCACTTCCTATGACAACCTGAAATGTCTTATGTCAGATACTTTTGTTAATGCTCTTCCTGTACCTAGAGCTCTTTTATGGTGTACAAAACAGCAGGCTTGCCTCAGGAAAGAATATTCCAGCTGGCCTCACAGATGCACATCCAAGATCTGGTGCTTCCGGTATTAGTATCTAGAGCCAGCAGTGTGCCCAGGTGGCCAAGAGGGCCAATAGTGTCCTGGCCTGCATCAGGAATGGTGTGGCCAGTAGGAGCAGGGAGGTCATTCTGCCCCTGTACTCTGCACTGGTTAGACCACACCTTGAGTACTGTGTCCAGTTCTGGGCCCCTCAATTTAAGAAGGACATTGAGATGCTTGAGCGTGTCCAGGGCAGGGCAACGAGGCTGGTGAGAGGCCTCAAGCACAGCCCTATGAGGAGAGGCTGAGGGAGCTGGGATTGTTTAGCCTGGAGAAGAGGAGGCTCAGGGCAGACCTTATTGCTGTCTACAACTACCTGAGGGGTGGTTGTAGCCAGGAGGAGGTTGCTCTCTTCTCTCAGGCAGCCAGCACCAGAACAAGAGGACACAGCCTCAAGCTACGCCAGGGGAAATTTAGGCTTGAGGTGAGGAGAAAGTTCTTCACTGAGAGAGTCATTGGCTACTGGAATGGGCTGCCCAGGGAGGTGGTGGAGTCGCCGTCCCTGGAGCTGTTCAAGGCAGGATTGGACGTGGCACTTGGTGCCATGGTCTAGCCTTGAGCTCTGTGGTGAAGGGTTGGACTTGATGATCTGTGAGGTCTCTTCCAACCTTGGTGAGACTGTGAGACTGTGATAGATGGACCCAAACTGTCATGTAGACATGAGTGAATGCTTATACTAAATATGACATTTGATAGGGTGAAGATTATTAAGAAAATATTTTGTCCTTGGTAGATTTTACTGTGTTTGTGGTAGAAGTGGCATGAGGCACTCAGCACTTCATTCTGAAAATCATTTTCGTACATTTTTATTCATTCTCTTTCTTTTTTTCCTGCTGTGCTGCCCCTGAAATGATTCTTAATTTTCCCACACTTTACTCACGGTACTGACTGTTAGAACAAGATCAACCAGTCTTCTTACACAGCTCAACCACTGCCATTGCGATGAAGACTTCAGAATCTCCACACTCCTTTCAGCATTAGATGTTCCGCTTTCAAGTCTTCATCCAAATACTGGCAGAAGACTTACACTGTGGAGTTTCATGGACTTAAATGCTTAGCAATTCCCTCAAATATAAATAATATCATTGAAATAGTTTTAGGAAATATTTAGAGTTTATTTCTGCTTCACATGTTTACTTTTTTCTAATATCTCCTGTTGGGCATTCTGGGGGTGTGTGTTGCTTTCTTCGGAAGGAACTGGGGCTCAGGTGACAGGCTTGTCTGCAGTGGCCATGAAGGAGAACAACTCTGATGTAATCGAAGTACGCTACTCAGAGGGTTTGAATCTGGAGGTCCTATTGAACCAGAAGGTTGTCAACTTCTCTGAGCAAAGTTGGATGGACCTGCAAGGTTGGTGACAAATATCAGCCTTGTAAGCTATTGTATTCCAATAGAGCTCATGTGTAGTTAAAAATATCTCTAGGTGCTTTGCTTTTTGACTCTCTTCAGTAAGTGCCCTATTCAGCAGGGGAAGGGATTTTTTTCCTGGCAATTAGTATGCCTCTAATGACTGGAAAATATTATGAAGAGCATAGGGAAGGCTACACTGACAAGGTACTGAAGAAGCAGGGAGATGCAGGAAAGGAAAAACAAATTTAAGGGCCAGTGATGGAGCTTGGATAAGAAGCCATATTAGAGAGGTCTTCACAGGACAGTCAAGAAACAGAGGAAACCCATGACCATTGGGAGCAGTGCTTCCAGATCACAGCCATCCTCTGATGTAATCATCTCATATCTTGAATGTTCTGCTCTGGGATGCTAAAGGGCAGTGCACTTTATATCTGCCTACCTATTTTTGCTACTAGTCTACAGTAACTATCTTAACAGTAATTGTAGTAGGTATGAAGGTGTGTCCTCCCTTCAAATGCTTCTAAGAATATAACCCAAAGTAGAAGAGAGGAGAAGGTTTACATAAAACATTCAAAACTGATGATGTAGCTATGTATAATTGGCTATTTTATTCTCCTCTCACTGTTTCAGGTCTCTTTCTCCATTCTACCACTGATCAGAACATTACAGTGATGTTTTCTTCTGGGTCTGGAGTGGAAATAAGGGGAAGTGGAGGATTTCTGACCCTGACAGTTCTGCTTCCACCAAAGTTTATGAATCATACACAGGGGCTCTTTGGGGTAATGAATGGCAATACAGAGGATGATTATACCTTTAAGAATAAAACCATCATGCCAGTTCATGCAAGTCCCCAGCAGTTGTTTGAGTTTGGCGCTCACTGTAAGTAATTTCTCCGGTCTATTTACATTTTCTTCACAAATTCAAAGCAGCATGTTGTTTACAGACTAGCTAGCTAATGGAGTCTGTGCCAAGCAACCTATACTGAGGGAAGAGCGTGTCCAGAGAAGGGCGACGAGGCTGGTGAGAGGCCTCAAGCACAAGCCCTACGAGGAGAGGCTGAGGGAGCTGGGATTGTTTAGCCTGGAGAAGAGGAGGCTCAGGGCAGACCTTATTGCTGTCTACAACTACCTGAAGGGTGGATGTAGCCAGGAGGAGGTTGCTCTCTTCTCTCAGGCGGCCAGCACCAGAACAAGAGGACACAGCCTCAAGCTGCACCAGGGGAAATTTAGGCTTGAGGTGAGGAGAAAGTTCTTCACTGAGAGAGTCATTGGCTACTGGAATGGGCTGCCCAGGGAGGTGGTGGAGTCGCCATCCCTGGAGCTGTTCAAGGCAGGATTGGACGTGGCACTTGGTGCCATGGTCTAGCCTTGAGCTCTGTGGTGAAGGGTTGGACTTGATGATCTGTGAGGTCTCTTCCAACCTTGGTGAGACTGTGAGACTGTGAAGAGATGGGAGTAAGAGAAGTACACCCTCCTTTATCCAAATGGGTAACACACCTAGCTGAATGATTGAAGACAGAACCAAGATGGAGCATTCTGCACTTTGTTCCATCAAGAGTCAGAGCTCATATTTCATGGCTAACACTTTCAGAATTCCAGCTACTGAGATCAGCTGTACACAGCATCACCAGACTGAAGTGTGGCAACCGACACAGGTTATCTTTTTTCCAGAATATCAGCAATGTTTCCATCAAGTACCTTGATAACATTTCAAAACATCATTTATTAAATCACAACTTAGTACCTGTCTCTTTACAAAAGAAAGGGTGTACATCTGTGTTAAAGAATAGTTGCTTTCATTTAAGGAAAGTGATGAGGCTGCTATACCCTAGCCTGCAGCATTAGACTGGCCAAAATTCTCCCTAACATCAGACTAGGAAGATGGACCAGAAATATGTTGCAAAATATTCTCCAGCTACCAGCTGGTGTCTGTATCAAGCAATGTAGCTATACTCCAGATCATACTTAAAAGTCCCGTGGCTCCTACTTCAGGAGGTTTCTGATTTAGCAGACTGAAAAAAAAGAGCAGAGCCACAGCAGGCATGATAAATTTTGCCAGCAGGCATGTAAAACCATCTTTATGTAAAATTATAGCTACACAATTATTTGGATCTAATTTTAAGTAATCGATCAAACACCACATTAACCAAAGACTAACTATAGTGCTAAGTTAAGATGCTGCATATGAAAAGGAAAACAATCTTGAGATGGAAAGAAACTGTGAGCTCCACAGATCTCTTCCAATTCTAGCTATATTTATGTCAAAAAGCTCTTGGACTAACATCAGAAGGTGGGATAGGGCTGCAGGCAATGTTACATACTAATCTCTCTCTCTTTATTTCTCCTTCTCCCAAGGGGCTGTTGAAAATGGAACTTCTCTCTTTACTTATGACACAGAGTACTTGCTGAACAATTTCTTTTATGGAGAAAAGCACAATGCTTCCTTTCTGCCCGTGTTCTTTCCTTATGAAGACCCTGAAGATTACCTGGTGAAGGAGATGGTCTTGCTCTGTGGCTCTGACCCTTTCTGCAGATTCGATGTTCTGACAACAAGAAGCCTTCAAGTGGGAAGTTCCACAAAAGCATCTCATCAGAATCACAACCTGCTGGTAGAAAATCTAGAGCCAGGTGATAGAACATTCCACAGAGTATCCATCACTGCAGCTCTTTCCACAGGGCATCTAAACAGTTATCACGGTTCAAGGAGGTCTCCTGATCAGCTGTAGGTGCATCCACTTGTAATAACTCTTAACAGGAGAAATTTTACCGGGAAAACTGGTAGCATACTTAGACAAAGACAAAATAATTTCCATTTCTTCCACTAGTACACTACTGTGTAGAATATATAGCTTTGTTCCTTGTCTTTTGCCTGTCTTCCTCAGATACAAAATTAAAAAAAACTCGGGCAGAAAGTATTGTCTTTCATCTAGCTTAAAAGTCTTTGTCTTTCCATGACAGTTGAATCATTGTGATGGAGAGTTGCTAATCCAAATCCAAGATACTTTAACTAGATATTCTCTTTTATTAGTGATCTCTTGTGGCTGGCTGGATCATCCGGCCAATGGAAGAAAGAATGGAACTAATTACCTGCTGGGCTCAACCATTGGCTTCATCTGCAACCAGGGCTATGACCTCACTGGGTCAAAGGAAAGAATTTGCCAAGTGACAGGGGCCTGGTCTGGAGACACATCCAGCTGCATCCCAAGAACAGGTCTGTTTTCTTTTAAATGTTACAAACTGACATTAAAAAAATCATTATAATGAACAAGGCAATCTCAGTATGAGATGAAGGGCCTTGACAGGAGCACCTTGTCTGACTTGAGAAGACATTGGATATGAGATCCCTGGGGTTCTAGAAAGTCTAATAGTCGAATCTAAGCAAGAGATGGTTTGTGGTGGGGTTTTTTGTTTGTTTCTTTTATTTCATATATCTACTCTTACTAAGGGATTAGTGTCAGTTGGTTCCTTTTCTCTAGGTTTGCCTGAAAGGAACTCATAGGCCCAGACTCAGTCTTAGAAAAACAGGAAAGCACTAAAAATGATTCTGTAGCACAAAAATACGAAGGCTACAAAAAGAATCTTTACTTGCAGCACAATTCTAATGCGATCTTCTAATGTAAATGTACTTTTAGCAGCTTTATAAATATATAATTTATGCATACATGCATACACTTAGAGAATTAGAGATTACTGAAAACCTTTAGCATCCATATCCTTTGAGCTAATTTTCAAGTACAAATGATGGCAAACCCCTCACCATTTATCGTCATCTCTCATTCTGTCACTGATATTACAACTTTTACTTTCTTTGCAACTGAGGCAAACATATGTCCAGTCTGAGCCATCTGAGGCGTGGATTATGAAGTCACACATTATAAAATGAGCGCCTTAAGAGGAAGTTTGCATAAAAGGACCTGGAGGCCCATTACTCATCTAGGTTGTCATAAATAAAAGGCATAAACTTAGGTCCATGCTTTAAACAGAGTTGCAGGAATCAAGCAATGTAGAGGCCCGGGTGCGCGGGGAGGCTCCGCTCTACCCTAACACACAGCCTTTGTTTGCAGGTTCCTGTTTTTCTATCCTATTCCACTACATATTCATTACTAATTCTAAGAAAAGGTTGGGTTTTCCTTATCAGTTTCAAGGATGGGAGGTGTCTCTTCCACGCATGTCTCTTTTTAGCCAGTGGTCTCTCTGGTGGTCTTCAGTGATGAAGTAAGAGGTCTTCCTCAAGTGTCCTTTTCATGAACTCGAAACTATTAGTGTCCTTTGTATGGCTCTTCCTCTGTTTGCTCCTGCCAAAGGCTGTCTCTGGCACCTGCTTCCCTCTTCCACCAACCTTCCTAGTTTCTAATTATTTATTGCTCTGTTATCTTAAGCCAAGTGCATACTTTTGTGATGGCTGTGCAAGGAGGAGTGCAGCTCCATTCAAAATCCCCCTTCTTCCCTGTCTGTGGCCTCTTGCCACGAATTGATCGGATCAAACATATATTTCTCACAAGATGAAGCTTAGTCAGCAACGTATCCTTGCAATAGAGAAGGTTCGTGGTGTCTCTCATGGGAAAGTATTGCCAGCAGGTTGAGGCAAGTGATGCTTCTCTTCTCAGCACCAGTGAGGCCACACCTGCAGTACTGTGTCCAGTGAGATGTGGACATGATGGAGAGAGTCCAGTGAAGGTGGTTAGGGGACTAGTGCATATCTGCTGTAAGGAGAGAATGAGAGAGCTGGAAGCTGTTCAGCCTGGAAAAGAAAAGTCTTGGGGTTGCAGGGTGGGCCTGGGCTGGGGTATTAGAGTCTTATCGATGTGCAGAAATACCTGAAGGGAGGGTGCAAAGATAATGAAGCCAGGCTCTTCCCAGTGGTGCCCAGGGACAGGACCAGAGGCTATGGGCACAAACTGACATACAGGAAGCTGCCTCTGAACATCAGGAAATTTTTTTTGGCTCTGTGTTTTATTTAGCACTGGCACAGGCTCCCCAGAGAAGTTGTAGAGTCTCCCTGCAGATACTCAAAAGCCATGAGGACAAGGTTCTGGGTAACTGACCCTGGGTCACCCTTCCTGAACAGGGGATTTGGAAGATGGCCTCCAGGAGTTACTTCCCACTTCAAACATTCTGCAATTCTGTGATTCAAGAGCAGACACAGACCATGTTTGCTGAAGACTTGCACTCTTTGGTGCTAAAGGATGATGTTATCTCAAAACATAATGTATTAGTCCATAGCAGTAAAGTTATTGTGAACCATGTCAAGGTATTTAGTATAAATAACATAAATACACTGCCGCTCATACGTCACTAGTATCAGACTGTCAGTCAGCCCGGGGCTGTGGCATTTAGCAGGAGTTAGGCTGTCTCTATGGTTTACAGGAAACTGCCCAATGTTTTCTGTCAATTTCAACCGATTACATTTATGTGTCACATAGACTCCAAATAACATCCTCATGATGGCAACGTTTCAGAACATCAGGGTGATGCAAGGCCACGTGGCAAGTTGAAGAGTTTTTAAGGCTGAGTTAATTGTTCCTGAAAGTACCCAGCATATAATTCACAGCAACAGACTTTCCATTCTGAGCACATTCCAAAGAAATGTAGAAAATGCACAGCACATCAGCAACAAATTTTTGGCTATTTGATCAGCCCCTGCCGGCCTGCACCAACTCTTGCTTATTTCCAATGCAGTTCCACATATTTAGTGATAACTGCGGGAAGAACTGCAGAGAGTTCAGGCAGCAAAGTGAGGACTTAAGCAAGAAAAAGAATTGGAGGCTTGCACGTATGAAACGGAATGCTGCTTAATTTCAAATAGATGAGTGAACATTTATGGTACGTGTTCTTAAGCCAGCCACTGTTAGCAATCAGTATGCAACTGACTGTGTTCACAGGGGCCAGTTTCAGTAGTGATGCTATTTTGGAAAGAGTGAAACTAGAATTATTTCAAAATATTTATTCTATTTAATATGATAGGCCAGAGCATAAGGAGCACTTTAACCATTAAAAATAGGAGGGATTCAGAAGTTTAGCAGATAATTGAGCATGCTTCATAGTTCACAGTAATAGTAGATGATCTGTCAAAAGCCTGGGCAGATTGGAATCTTTACAAACTAAGGACAGATCTTAAGAAGTCAGTGGCAAAACATTTTGCCAAACTGAAAACTAACACTTTTCCACTGCTGCCATCAGCCACAGGCATACTGGATAGGAGCCAGTCGGTCCCAATAAACAAACCGGTCGCTGACATTTGCACCAGAGAAAGGGGGGCAAAAAGACAGCCCTGAAAGGGGGGGGAAATAACAGGAAAATATGCAGAGAGTAACTGTGTTCAGGATGATAGAGACATGCCATAGCTTTATCAACAAACAAATAGAAGGCAATGTTTTCTGGCACACGGTTTCCCGAAAGATGACACAGCAGAAGAGGATGTGGAAGAATGTAATTGATCTGATTCCGGCAAAGACCTCCCTTGCCATTTAATGTTTGGGGTTGTAGTTCATTTGTAAAGTGAGACAAAAATGATGATTTTTATCAACCTCAAGAAGCTGGATATGACAACGCTGACCATAGCAGCAGCATAGTGACAGTACCGACAATGAACAGAGACAATTGCACACATAGTTCCTGTGCCCTAATAATGACATTCATATCTAGCTGCCTTCTCCCTTTTGCATCATAAGACATCAGTCCCTGTCTGAGAAGGTTATTTTATTGACAGGTCCAGGTTCCTCCAGTGAGGATGAGCGAAACAGTCCAAAGTTCATCTCAAATAAGTCTGACCCTCTAGTATTTTTATAGCATGGACAACTAGTACTCATTTTCCACTACAAAATGTCCAAAGACAGCTTTCCTTGCACTGAATCTGAATTCAGCATAAGTACAGAAAAGGCCTTTATGTTGTCAAAAATCTGTTCTCACTGTTTTCTTCACTGTTTTCCTCTGTCACATGCTGCTGTTTCACCAGCATCTGTTTATGAAGTCTTGTCACAGAAAGTCTTCTTGATGCTGGGAAAATGCTGAAAAAATTAATGGACAGATCTTCCAAATTTCTGGGCAGCCGACCACTGACCTAGCCACTGCGATTAGTGGTCACATTTTTACTTCCAGCGTGACCTTTTCAAAGATGCCTTTTCAAACTATTTCTCATGCCTGTCAGGTACACAGGGTCTAGGTCTCTGTTGTTCTCAGCTTCCAGGGGCACTTCCTGACAATGCTGCACCCATTTCTCTCGCTGCAGTTTTGTGCCACATTGCATCCAAACTCTGCATTGCAAATCATTGCATTTTTTAAGTTGCTTTATGTTTCTGATTTCCAAAAGCTAGAACAGTTAAAATAAAGGCATGAGGACTATGAAAGCCGAATAGGAAGAGAGATGGAAACAAGAAAACTGAATGACAGTTATTTTGCAAAATCCATTTCTGTATTTGAAATTTCAAATACAAATTATGTTGTTAGGGCATATTGTTACTTTTGAGTTTTGCTTCCTCAAATTAAAGTTGCCACGGAAATCCTCTGCTAATAATTATTTTCCTATGTTGCTAATTACAATCCCACTGCAAGTCTTGCCAGCACCACAACATTCATTTCCAGGAAACTGAAAACAAAACTTATAAAATCAAGAAATATGATCAGAGATTATAAACTAAATAAGAAGATTTCCCAACAGAGGCAAATCACCACCTGAGCAAACTACTGAGGCCAATGGTGGGCCCTCATCACTTGGCAGGGACACGGTACCTGCCTGTAAGGCGTGTGTCAGCCAAACAGGAGGTTTTGAGCCTTGTACAGAAGTTACTGGATGAAGGACTAATTCCTGGGAAACAATTTATGTATCCCACTTCTTTTTGCTTAAACTTAAGCATAAACCAATCTAGGAACTAAATTATCTATTCTAGGATCACAGAAGGGTCTGTTACATCACTGCTGTCACTGCATGCTAGGCAATTCTTCCTGCAGGCACAACAAAGCAATGGAAAGAAGGGCTGTCAAAAATGCATCCCAGAAGCATTAAAGCTCAGATGAACCACTGCTTTCCTATTCCTAAAGAAGCTATAGTGCTCCTGAGTAATCACTGTTTCTCCCAGACAGCTGAATCCAGATGCTTGATCACCTAAACCTGTGTTATGAAAAATTTAGCTGCGTGACACCTTCAGCATCTGCTGCTCTCCTCAGCCACAAAGCATCCTGCCAGCTCTGTCCTATATCAGTGGGAAAGTGGCAGAACTGGTACCCTGCAACTCTTTAAGAGGAGATTATTCAAAAATTGGCTTATATCTGGTTTCTTTCTCTCTTTCATGCATCCTTATTATGCAACTGCAGAATTAAATTGGCACTTTCAGCGTGTTCACACTGTATGATGCAGATCACCATACTCACAACACAACAGCCACTTTTGCTCTCATTAAGCAGCAGAGGTAGCTTCAAAACTTTTAATCCCAAAATAGGGGCAAATTTTAAACCAGTCTCAGTTATTGGGATTGGCAGTTCTGCACAAATATTGTACATTCATAATGCTTGCTTAACCACTAAACATCCTTTCTTTGTGTTAGAACAGCTTTTGTAACTGTCAAGTGAATTACATGAGTTCTTACTCTTTACCAGTTTATTCCACAAAGAACAGTAAAATTTACAGTATATGTACATTTTTTTTAATGGCACATGTGACTACATTCAAACAAATATAAATAAATGCACCAGCATCTTCCTGCTTTATTGTGTTTGATTCCTGTCTTTCAGATATAAGACAAGTAATTCTCCTTGGCTGTGTATTTGGAATAGTTGGTCTAGCAGTCCTGGCACGTCTGACTTTCTTATGTAGAAAGGAGAGGTAAGACTCAGTTGAGCTGAAAACACAAATAAACCTGCAACTGTGGTGACTTTTTAAATGTGGGGTTTTTTTTCAGTGACAAATCAACCATAGTATTTTCCTGTCACTATCTTCTATGAAAAACATTGTGTATGCACCCTACTGAAAGGCTATGAAGAAAAGTTTCAATTGTACTATCACGACATGAAAACACAATCAATTGATTGATTGGTTGGTTGCTTGGCTGGAAAGGAACAGGACTTTTCAGTCAGAATAATTTATTTGTTGAGTGATAAGGCTCCCTGATTTCAGAACAGGTGTGCTCATGTTAGCACATATCTATGAATATAGTTCCACTTTTAGGCATGCATGAATTTGCTTAAAGAATGCTTCTATGTCTCTTGTGTGAAAGAGTTAAATAGAATTCTAAAGATCTATCAGCTTGCTGCCCATTCTTGGAATCGTTCTACCACACAGAAATAAACCAAATATGAAAACGGCTAAGTTTAAAAAACAAATAATCTAGAAAATGTTAAGTGCCTAATAAATTACTTCCTTGAGCTTTTAGTCCTTTAAGAGGTCACTATCATTTCCTATATTCTCTATATAATGCGTTCTGTTAACAGTGCTAACAAGACACTTAAAATGTTTTGACTGCATGCCTTTCTAACAGGTTCATCACTGCAGAGACTCTTAAAACAACCCGGTATAGTAGCCAGTATTACAGTCCATTGATTCTGAGCTCAATTAACTGTGTCTGCCAGAGGGACAGAAATATTGCTAAATCTTGCCCCTTCCCTTTAAATCACATAAGCATTGTTTTCTACACTTCTCAGAGAACGCTCTGAAGTGGAACAGCTTTTGTTCCTCCCCTGTACAACAAAACCATGGATACTCAACACAGAGTAGATAACTGCAGAGATTAATGCTTCTTGCATACATAAAAATGCATAAACAAAGGACACCTCCTATATTTGCCAAGTATTACACATCAAATTCCCATTAAAACAAAGAAACAAACAAACAAACAACTGGCTTAAAACTACTATTACAGCTGCGTAGAGTTTTCATATTTGGGAGCAGCTTACAGAACTGCTACTCTAAACTCAGCATTTTACATCAAAAATGAATTAAAAAAAAAAAAAGCTATCACCCCTTCTAAATGTGTATTTTGCAGATCTCTAGGTAATTTTCCCAAGTACCAAAAGCTTATAATTTATGAAAAAGAGTATGATAAAGTCCGTAAGAGTCAGCAGCAGTGTATATCTGGGTAGCAACAGAGTAATAGCAATAACAGACAGTGAGCAGATACATTTTAACTATGCACATTATTAGACAACTGTCTAAATGAGACTGCATCATGAAAGTCTACCATCTAATGTATACTCTTCTGAATCTCAGGGTAAATATAACTCTATGACAAGTGGCAGAAAAGGAGCTGCTCTTAGTGTTTGCAGCCAGGACTACGCTTACATCGTAAGAAAGGCTGAAGTATCTCAAAAAGTAGCAAGTCCAACACCAATATACAAAAATCCTCATCACTGAATGCTATATGCTTTTCTATTTCTTTCTCCTTTAACAAGCAGAAAAACAAGTAGGAGGTATCCATTCAAGCTTTCCCCAGCCACCTTTCTAGTCTAAAATGAAAGATAGAATTCTCAGAAAATCATATGATACTAAGGGAAGAGATGGAATGTGTGTGTGCAGGAACACAATATAGAGAACAAAAATTTCAAGAAATCAAGATACCAAGGCTTCTCCATCTCAGTTAGTTGTGAAGGTTGCTAAGTGGTCACAAATGTATCTGTTAACACATTAGTGAAGCATTTATCTCAGCAAAAAAAAAAAACCACCAACATACGGACCAAAATTTACCACTGATTCTTGAGTTCACTGCTTACTCAGATGTTTCTCCACCGTCCTTTTACAATCAAAAAACCCCAACCTTCTCTCTATACTCTTTACTATCAGTGTTTTCAAACCTGTGACATTTGCCCCATTTCTCCTTACCTCTAGCAGCTTGCTAGAATTGATTGCTGCAGAGGGATAACAGCAAACCTTCAGTATTCTCTAATTTCATCAAATATTGCTCAAATAGGAGTGCTACACATGTGCCTGTCACTATATTAGACAATTTATGTACTTTGAATGTTTAGTAGTGTATGAAAGGAAGGATATTGTTCCCTGGGGATGTATGCACTGGAATTATACAGAACTGTTCAACATTACTATTCTGTCTAACCCATTATTCTTCTCATCTTGATCTAACCAATGACATTAGGATGGCAGCTACCTCTAGTCTTTCACTTTGTTGTTGGCTTTTAAAAAGCAAACAAACAAACAACAACTTCTATTTGTCTTTTCTTCCAAAGACACAAAGACAACCAGAAAAATGTTTCAGAGGTTCCAGTTGTATCTGAACACGAAACAACAAAACTGCAGAGGAGCTTTTAATGAAATACAGAAAAAGCACAGCAGAAGACTAACTCGTGGCAACAAAGACGGACTTTTCAAACACAAGCAATGGTTTTATGTAGGATGACATGATTTGATTTCTGCTTTCATTACAATGAATGTTGAATTGTGTGCAAAATGTTAATCATCTTGCCAGGACTGTATCATCGCAGGCTCAGACTACTGTCTATCTGGAATGAAGGATAATGCTTCTGAAAACATCTGTCTCAAAGTTAAAACACATTAGTTTCTTCTAATGGCCACATCTCTGCCAGAAGAACCAGGGTTCTGATGAAACCAAGAGAGTTTGTGATTTCTCTGCACTTCTATGTGAAAGCTGGTAAAATGAAAAGAATCCTCAGCCGCTATGCTAGCCATTATCAGAGAAGCATCTGCCTTCTCTGCAGCCGTGTAAGGCCGATTCAGACAGATGTGCTAGTGGATCCACAGTCAGATGGACTATTTAGCAAGCCAGGTCAAATTCGTACATTGTTGGGATTATTTAACAGGGAGGGAGAAATATTGGATGTTTAAACATTAAACATTGCATTCTTATATTTTGGCAAATCTCTGAATACAGACTGAAAGTGGGTTTTTTGTTGGTTTTTTGTTTAGTTCTGACCTAAATTTGGAAGGGTACAATTGGAGGAAAGGAGGGAAAATACTAAGAAAATGAAGCTATCCTTTCAAGGTTAATTCAGAAGGTTGTCTTTGGTTTAGTTTCATTTTGTTGTCGTTTTTTTTAATTCACCTTTATTCAACTGTGCAGTTAGAGTTACCTGCACTGGAAATGTTTTGCAAAACTGAACATGTTTTCCTTCAGTGACTGCAACATGCGTAGTCTTTCTTAATATCTAGCTATTTTACAGTGTGTTTAATTCATTAAATGTGGTTTCTGAGCTACTGCCTTGTGAAGAATCTTTTTTACACACAAAAAAAATCACTGTACGTGCCAAAGGATTTGTGACGTCAGATATGTATTATGCAATTCATTTCAGTAGTGAATAACTTTTGAAGGCCATTTGGTGTGGGTTTCTAAATTCTTTAACACATCAACTATCAGAGAATCGCGCTGGCTTCAGAAAGCAAGGACAAACTATGTCCCAAATATACAGGAAAATCAAATATGTGAAACAGTAAAGATTTTACCATATAAAAGGAAGAAGACAAATTGAAAGGAATGCCTCAGACCATTACTTACTAGCCACTGTTGCTGTTACCACTGCTGTCATTTGTGAAGAAAGACCACAAACCACAAGCAGAAAATTACAAAACACGAATGAGTGATCTTGAATAGAGTAAGTTGAAATGCAAACCACTCTGTACAACAGAAAGAAAAAGATCTTGTGAAAAACAAAACAAAACAGCTTTGAAAGAGAATTGGGCAATGATCATTAGCAACAAACCATCACTCCATTGCCAACGTGTTATAGTTGTGTTTTCACAAAAGCACAACAGGTGCAGACACACTTCAACAGTGTGTGCAACTCATTGGTGGAGAAGGTAGACAGCAGCATAATTTTGCCTAGAAGTACTGGAAGACTGAGCTGGCCTCCTGGAAATGTCAGGTAGATTTTGTGAACATTGTTATCAATACAGTTTTAAAAAGAGAATGTCAGGTAAGAGGGCACTGAAATCAAGTGAACAGGCCACACAATCCCCGGGGGCTATTACGGATCATTAAATTACAAACAGTAATGCCTCATATGCTGTTAGAATGTACAAGGAAGTGCTGCATGTACAAGGAATGCTAGCAGTGCCTGATGTCAGTAGCTCAGACTGGGAAGGGAATGCATGGAATCAGTCAAAACCTCAGTTCACAGCTGATTTCTATGAATCAGAATTATTCAACTTAGCCCATCATAAACAAAGCACTGGTAAAAACAACACCCACCACCCCCACAAGCTGTTCCTTCTAATCAATGTTGTTAACTCCTCCCTTGTATATGAGAAGAACTCAGTAGTTCTGCATTTATCATTTAATAATAATTTTTAAAAGCATAACCAAGCTAATGGAACACTGCTATTATTTTTCAGTATTTCAACAGCCTAAAAATTCTGTACTAGGAATTTAGCCTAAAGAATTAATAATCATAGAATCATTAAAGCTGGAAAAAGAGCTTTCAGACCACCAAGTCCAACTGTAACTGAACTACCACGACCACTAAATGATACCCTGAAGCACCACATCTACAGCATCTTGAACTCTTCCCAGGCGTGGTGACTCTACCAGCCCCCTGGGCAGTCTGTGCCAACCCCTCACCACTCTCAGTAAAGAAGTTTTTCCTAACGTCCAGTCTAAACCTCCCCTGGCACAACTCAAACCCATTGCCTCTCATCCTGTCACTGGTTACTTGGGAGAAGAGATCAACACCAGCTTCACTCCAACCTCCTTTCAGGCAGTCGTAAAAAACAGTAAGATCGCCCCTCAACCTTTTCTTCTCCAGACTAAACATGGTACATTATAGCACACCTCTGCTTTGAGGACAAGCTGAGGGAGCTAGGGCTCTTCAACCTAGAGAAGACTCCAGGGGGACCTTACAGCTGTCTTCCAATATCTAAAGGGATTCTACAGGAAGGCTGCAGAGAGACTTTTTCTAAGGTTGTCTAGCGATAGGATAAGGGGCAATGGTTTGAAGCTTAGAGTAGGTTTAGACTGGACCTTAGAAAGCAGCTCATCAGTACAACGTTGGTGGGACACTGGAACACATTGGCCAGGAAGACTGTGGATGCCTTCTCCCTGAGTGTTTCAAGGCCAAGCTGGATGAAGCCTTGAGCAGTCAAATGTAGCTGAGAGGCATCCCTGCTCACGATGGGGAGGTTGGAGCAGATGATCTATAAAATCCCTTCTAACCTTAGCTATTCTATGATTATTATACTGTCATATTACCACATACCTAAAAAGTCATGTTAGTATATAATAGTTTTTTTTCCTGCTGTTTATATGTATTGCAGCCACCAAAAGAAATGTAAGCATGTTTTTTCCCCTCAAAGTAACCACACAGCTTCACATGATAGAAGGCTTCTGAATGCTGAAAGTGACACATTGATACAACGGTTAAATCCTACGAAACTTGTTTTGTTGCTTCTCTCAAGAGTAGCAAAACCGCTCTCCGGCTTTTCAAGGTTTACAAGTGGCATGCCACGACGTAACAGTGGCGTAAAGGTACTACAAGGACAAAAACATTTGCCCTTTTTCTGCTCCTGGCAAAGCAAGCACAACTTTCTGTATGTGTATTTTGCTGTTGGCGTGTTTTTTTAACAAAGCAGCACTGCCACGGCTAACACGCCTTCCAGGACAGATAAGGAACCTTTGCAAAAGTTTAGACGATACCTTTGTAATGCACCACTCTCGTTTGCACGGAGATGTGGAAAAACCCACCCCCAGCAGCTATCTCTCCGTCTGTGCGTTTATCGTTCCCTCCATGCAGTACTGCTCTTTTCCTTTCCGTTTCGCGGTCCGCTTGCTGCCGCGCTGCCGTGCTTGTACCTCTGTAGGTGCGTGGCACCGCTCGTGGGCGCCTCCGTGACCTCAGCCCATGCTGCAGGGCGGTTGGTGGTGCGGTGCCGGTCAGGCCGATCGCCCCCGAGCTGCTTTCTCACAGCGCACACTGTGCCCGTGCAGCACCAACAGGGCTGCACCGTTCAGCTCCTTCTGCCGGGAGGGAAGTGCCTTTCAGTTCTAGAACGATGCCCGAAATCGCGGCATGCGGCACCCGGCCACCAGCGGAGCCGCAGAAAGGCTCTGCTTGGGAGAAGCCCTTTGGCATGTATCCGCGTCCCCACCGCGCCCGCGCAGAGCGGCTGTGCGCGGGCGGGAGCTGCACGGGGCTGGTGCGAAGTTTGTGGCGTTCCTCCCTCCCCCCAGCAAGAGATGAGATCGCGCTGCACCTGCGCTAGCGGGCAGCCCCCGCGAGGCCCCAGCCGGACGGAGGGCAAGCGCAGAGCGGCATCAGCGGCTGGCCTCAGGCAGAGCCCGCGCCTAGGCCCACCCTCTGTCGCGACTATGGCGCGGGATAGGGTGCGGGAGGGCAGAGGGGAGAGACAAGAGCGGGACGTGGACTGCTAGCGGGGGCAAAGAATGGAGGTGAGGGGGGTCGCGGGGCGCTGTATGGCTGATGGCGAAGCCGCCCTGCATGTGCGGAGGACTCCGCAGAGCCCCTGTGCTGGCCCCGTAAGGAGCATCGCTAGCCGAAACCCGTCGGTGTCAAACGAAAAGCAACAGCAGCGGTGCCGCGCTACAGCAGGTTGGGATGCTGGTCTCTATCCTTTCCTGTCACATGGCTGGTAATAGGATCCCTCATCTGCCACTCGGCACCTCGCCGGGGTGTAGTTACAGGACACATGCTGTAGGGCCTCAGCTTCCCGCACTTCGCGCTCTTCTCTGCCGTCCGGGACCACCTCTGCCCCTGGAGCGCTGGGGCTGCTGCCTGCCAGCGCGGTGCGGCCCAGCGGCCGCTGCCCATGGAGCCCCCCGCCCTCGCCGCCGTCCTGGCCTTGTCAGGGCTGACGCTGAGCTGCTGCCGCGAGCCCGCTCTCTCCGGTGAGTGAAGCGCCGCGGGACGCCGGGAGCGGGGCGCATTTGGGGCTGCTCGCCGATCTCGCAGGGCTGAGGGGCAAAGGAGGTGGGCACTCACTCCCCGAACTGTGCAGAATACCCAGCTGGCGCACAGCGGCTGCGGAAGGGTTCGACCGCCCGGCAGCACCTCTTCGAAGTCGGGGCGACAGCCTTTCCTGGTCGGTGCACGACTCGAAGCGGCTCCTGCAGATGTGCAGGGGGTATTTTCGCGGGCTGTTTACAGCGTGTGGGTATTTGAATATCTCTCTCTGCTTGCTGAGCTGAGTGCTCGGAAAACTGTATGAAAGCAGGAGGTAAGGGGAAGGGCATTGTCAGACAAGTTTGGTAGCTGCATCCGCAGAACAGAGGCGTCTGCAGGGAGTGTGAGGCGTGGGTGCAACCAGTGGCAGTAGGACAGAATCGGGGCTTCAGAACCAAGAGTGTGGCCGTCTCGCTTGAATGCAGCGTGCTGCCCCGGCTCCTTATCAAGTACAGACTCTTCTGACCGTTCTAGTTGTTACTCAGCCAAGGAATCTGGAAAGCCTGAAGCTTCTCTCACTGTTAGTACGATTTTTCTCTTAAAACTTCTCTGCACCCTTTTGGCCTCAGCACATTCACTACTGATGATTTCAAGTACTGTGTTTCTCATTTGAGAAACGTTTAGAACTGCTTTGCAAGATCTGAGGTGGCTGTTAAGGATAATCAGTGTCACAGATCAGATGCATTGTCGTTTTGGATATATGTTGCATATTCTAACTATTATTATTCCTTATAACATAGAATTTGCTCTTTTGCCATGAACAGATACTTGCTGATCAAGTGTTGGAAATGCATTTAATTAGATTTGGAAAGTGCTTACTTTGGAAGGCCTTTCTTGGGATGGGGAAAGTGCCTTTTAACAGAAAGAAAACTCGGATGGTAGGCTTCACAGCTACTCGGAAGATATTTGACAATATTGAGAGTATTTTCAGATAAGCCTGTTGAGAGCTGCCTAGAGCGGGGCGTAGCTAGACCATGTCTAACAGTTTGTCTGTGCCTAGTACCTGAAGGACGTGTTTGGCACTCACAGTAGTTACTCCTTCCTTTGCTTAAGGTGAGGAGTATCTTGTAAGGTTTCTGAGCAGAGCTGCAGACAGAACTGTGACCGTGTCCCTTGCAGCAGGCTGCATGATAGCAAGTGAAGGATGTATCCTAGAGTGAATGTATGGTGCATGGGCTGTTGAGAGGATTCTGTTTATGCACCTGTACTTCCTTTCTCTAGCCAACTTCTAACTGCGTGCAGTGGTGACCACTAAAGCATACAGAGATATCTGAGCACGAGCAGCTGGGGCAGGGGAAGGAAAAAATGTATAATGCCTCTGGATGAAGGGGTGACAAAAGAGAATGGATTTAGAAAGTAGTGTCACCTGTGTGTCTGCTAAAGAATCTGGAACTACCTTTCAAGGGCCTGTAATTTGTATAGCACATATAAAATCTGCACAAACTGTACCTCGGGATCTCCTTGACCCTATGTCCTGCAGGACTGAAATGGGATCAGGTGGCACTTCAAGCTCTCATAATTCTGAAATGACAAACATTAATATTCCTTTTGTAAGGTGGTTTATCATATGGTATGTTTTTAATGCCTGTTCCCTTTTTATCAGTTTTATGTCCTAAATTCATTGTAAAATGCAGTTAAAATACAAACTGCAACATGCCGTCATTTGCTAAGTTAGAAGAGAAACTTTAACTTCTGGAGCTGCCTTTGGAAAAATTACTTGGATTGGCAGAATTAGAGTAACAGTTGTTTTTGTACGTTTTCCTGTGCTGCTTCTCCATAATGATTCTGTTTCGCTGTGTGATTGACATCTAACAGTTTCTAATCTGAACACTGACGTTTGTAGCACTCAAGCTTCAGTCAGACCACATTTCTCAGTCCAGAGAATCAGAAATAAGAGATGGGCAAATAGATTTTGTAACATTAAAGGGTTGTCAGAATTTGGTGAGTTTTGTATTACAAGGCCAAAGCAAAGGGGAGTACTTCAGCACATGCTAGTTTCTGTGAACAAATATTTTGCAGTAGGTTCTCGCTTCCAGTTTCTGTATTTGTGTTAATAGAATTTCCCCATCAGAAATGTGTATGATTATCAATGTCTTTTTTCCTTTCTCTGCTTCTGTTCTGCTTAGCAATACTGCGTCACACCATGTCCTTGGTTTGCTTTCCAGCTGAGTCTTTCCTTTCAGGTGCTTTTTAAGCCTTCTCTCACAAACCTTGTATCTTGTCCTCTTTTCTGCCTTTGTCTTCCTGATTCAGAGAACGGTTCTACTTAATATGCCTTAAGCAGTTGTCATGGAAATACCTGAAAAAGGCATTTCTGTAACCAGACAGGTAGAACATGTAGTAGTCAGACACTTCAGCGTATCATGCTTGTACATGCTTAGAGCATAACTCAAAATTTAGTTACGTGAATGGCTTAATGAGGATGGAGCCAAAGAAGTGGAAGGGAGGCAGGGATTACGTGCTGCCAGCTGTAAAATTTACATTCTTTGTCATATCACACCATAATGGTTGTGCAATTGACCACTCCCTCCATGCGCACAGCGGCTGTGGCCAATCCCGATAAAATTGCCAAAGGGATTCCATCTGCCCTGCTTGACAATGGAGCAACAGTTTTAGAAGTCACTAATAAACCAAGCAAATGTGTGTGTTAAGGAACTGGGGTCTGATGTTGCCATATCATTCAGTTCTACGTCCAGTGATAAGAGTCAAAAGATGAGCGTGTTTGTGTCTTGCAGCTGAGACCAGCCAGCAGCTGCAAAGCTGTGGCTAATATAACATGTTTGTATTTTATGAATAGAAAGAAAATAGGTACAAAATGCATACTTCTAAGCATTGGAAGTAATGGTAACCACCTCTCATGCTCCTCAGCTAATTTGCTTGCTTCCAACATATTCCAAAAGGGTCTAGCCAGTTAGATAGCTTTTCTGTTTGTTTGTTTTTGCACAACAAACAACAACAAACAAAAAACCCAGACAAAAACACCCACACAAAAACCCCAAACAAAGAAACGCTCTGCTCTCCACCCCCTCCTCCCCCAAAAAACCCAACGAACCGCCAGAAAATCCCTAGACAAAACCATAAAGTGATGAGTGATGAAAAAGTGATTACATTGAAGGTTAGCAATCAAAGTTTCACAAGAATGGCAAGTTCACATATGTAAAATTCACACTGACAGCACAAGTGTAGAGCTCCACATGTCTGTACAGTCCCAGGAATGCACATTCTTACAGGAATGCTTAAGACAGATGCTTAAGTCGAGGCTCAGTCAGATGTCAGGTGAGCATTCACTGTGGTTACTGTCTGGTTTGGACCAACCTAAATAAGGCTCTTGTTCTGATCAGCAAAAATGTTTGCATTCGAAGACTTAAATTATATGTGTGTATCTATGTGGCTATGTAGAATGAGAGATGGTTTTTAAATGCATGCAGAGTGCCCCTACACTGCACAAGAGAAATGGTCAGCTCGCCATGTGCCCCCATAGCATCACATCAGATTTGTGATCACGTCTGATTTGCCAAATGGGGAGTTATTTTGTAGTGGTTTTGAAGGTTGCAGTTTCAAACAAAGATAATTATTTCCTTTTTTTTGTTTTTGGTATCAGCTGTCCTGGGGTTTTCTACAGTTACAGTATAGATGAGATGGTTTTGATGAGGACTTATGTTAATATTAATTGGAGTAGTATTGAAATGTAAAAGTACTACACTGTTTTTTCACTTGGGTAGGTCTAAACCAGCCTTTTACTCGCCAAAAGTGGTTTTTTTGGTATCATAACATAATCTGGAGTGAGGACTCTTCCTGACCAATCGTGGTGCAGTGTGCAGATGGCCTGTTGGTTCGCTCAGTGAAACTGCAGCTTCAAAGAAAACCAGCACACTGCTAAAAATATTTTTAATAATGACCACAGAAGCCATATTTGTGCCTTTGATCTCCTGAATCTTCTTCTGGTTTTAATCAGTGTTCCCACATGAAGAACTGTGGCAACCTATGATAATAGAATCCCTATTCACTTCCATAGGGAAACAAAACTGTTCTCATCCGATGAAGGTAATTTGGTGTTTCGCCCTTCCATCCGTCGGCCCCTGCTTCTGTTAATGCTGGGGTATCTTGGCACCGGTTAAGTGGTTTCTGCCCTTTCCTCTGTGCATTGAAGTGTTTCTGCTGTCTAATTATACCCTTTCAATCAAATTAGAGACTGCAGGATCTGGTTAGTGCCTGTAACTGTTGCCATCTGCACCTACATGCAGTGCTTTCATTTAAGGAGGCGTGTTTAAATTGCAGTCTCTAGCAAGAACCAGAACAGCTTAGATTGAATGGAAATGGCTTCAAAGTCTTCTTAGAGCACTGTGCAAGCACATGCATCGAGCAGGTGATTGCATTATTGAATCTGGCACCTTTACTTCTATATCTTTATATTCTGTTTAAGCACTTTTCTGGCTTCTGAAAGGCTGTATGAAAAACAAGTGAGAACTGAGCAAGCAGCCACAGTATATAGATTTGAGGAACCTTTGTTTCTTGCTTCAGCCTTATGGAACATTTAATGTTCCGGCCATCACTATCACACCACTGTAATGAAACTCAAGATTTAAACAGCAGCCACTTTTGTTTACCTTTTATTAATCTGCAGATTTTTAAAAGAAAACCTCTCTTCTTGTTGATCAGTAGCTGGGAGGATGATTTCTGTCCGTGGTAGGCTAGTTTCTGTTTGATAAATGTTGGCAACCTTTAATCCCTCTGGCCACTGGTCCACAGTCCAAGTAGCTTTCAGAAAACAAAGTAGCTTCCCTAAAACAAGCAAACAAAGCAAGTAACTCCTTTTTGTTTTCCAGTGAAATAGCAACGAGTTTGTCTCAAAAACTACATACTTACTTGCCCCAAATTTAGAAGAGTACTCTAAGAATTAATTTGAACCGTCCTGAAACCTCCATCTCTTCAATCTGCAATTTGTAATGTCATTAAATGTATGTCTTTGAGAAAACAGATTTCAAAGAATGCTCGGAAGAGCCATCAGACTTCCCACTTGTCAGATAGAAAAGGAAGAGTGTTTGAGAAGTAGACAGCTACTTTCTTTGCTTTTCATCTCATTTGTACGGCGAATACTGCAGATTAAATTCAAACGTTTTTATTATTTCTGTCTGTGGCAATGTGGCATGAAATGAGAATTTCTCAGGTAAATGGACCTCTTGCTATTAAGGACTTGAGAGATTAAAACTGGTATTTGGAAGTCCATCTTAGAAAATCATTGGGAGCCAGTGCAGACTCTGAAATGTCAGTGTTTTAATCATCAGTGCTTCATTCAGTAAAAAAGTCAGACTATTATTTTCTGCACTACCTTAATTTTTCAAATTATCCTAAAGTGGCATCCATGTGGATTGCAGACAGCCATACAGTCCCAGAGTAATGCATAAATGATCATCGTAAGGTCCCTACATTGAAGAAGAAACCGAGACAGATGGAAAAAATTTCTACTACAGCTGCTGTTTGATCTTCCAAATGTTGATCTGGCTCTAATAAAACTAATTGTGAACCTGTATCACACACTGAGCATTCACTCAGAGTGGACAGCTGTCCCCATTCTGCTTTCTCTTTACAGCAGTCACCACTCAGTACAGATCTAGCCTCAATATTCATTAAAAAAAAAAAAAAGTTATATTTCTGCCAACCATGACACCTGATGTGTTGAAAACAAATCAGCCCTGACAACGTGCCGCTGTGCCTGCTCTTTCGCTAGGGCTCGTAAGCATGATCTTGAGTGGGGCCTGTTGGAACCTTCCAGCTTTTTGTGACTAGAACCACCATGGTGGTTCTGTCTCTGATCAGTTCTGTTTGCAGGCATCCACACGTAACAGGAGAAGCAACAGGGTCATTAGGTGTTTCATAGAATGAAATCATCACAGACACTGGTTTTAATCATGGGTTTGACACAAAGCCTCTAATTCAGAAACCCAGCTGACTTAAGATCTTAGAAATATGAGAAGATTGGAAACTTGAAGATATGCGTGGTCACAGCTTTCTCTGTGTCCTGTCTGAAGCCCTCGTGATTTAGGATAGGTTCATGGTTGACAGGATAGTTCTAAACTGAGTCTGAGGTTCATGAACAGCAGCCACATGACATCTGTCAAGCACAGTGTCACTCTGATGCCTTCTAGGAAGCTGTTAGCTTTACCCTCCATAAAGTGCCTCTTCTTCCCTTGCCATAGCCACCTAGATGGGACTTGCATATGGTACAAATTCTGTCATAGTACACCATATTCTTGCAGAACTTCACAGAATAAGGCTTTCTGAAATGCACTGAACTGGTATTAATTCCCTTGAGTCACTGCTGCAGTGTTAGATACCAAGTGAAGGGCTTCGTGACCTAAAGGGTAACATGGGGGTATCAACCAGCATGAGGCAGTTGGACCCAGTGGGTGCCAGAAAATGTGGTAGTTATTTTAATATTTCCCCCCTCCCTTCTACATGATCATAGTCTACTCAAGAGAAACTGAGTAACTTGAGTAAGCCCAAGAGTTTTATCAGTAGTGTTCTGTCCACTCTTTTCTGACTGTTTCATGCAGACAAACCTGACTGACCTTTTTTAACCTCACCTTTTCTCAGAATTCTTGCACTGGTGGTGTAAGATGAAAAGAAGGATGAAAAATCAAATCTCCTCTTATCCAGAATCAATTGGTCTTGTGCCTTTAAAGTACAGCCTATGAACTTGAAATGGAGAGGGCAGTACTTAGTCTGCAGATGAAACATTCACTTTGCACTTTCAACACTCTGGAAATGCTAATTTCATAGTGAGATTGTTAAGGCAAGTGCCTTGGTTGTCGTGCAGCAAAGTATGGCAAAACCACTATGTGTGATAAATAGAACAATTCAGCTGTTTACAGCCAAGATACTGAGTATGCTGAGAGGTCTGTATCCATATTACTAATAATTTTATAGAGTGCTCTGCAAAATGTTTCTCAGCTGATCTTGAAGCTGATTGTTCAAGGTAAAAGTACCTAGGACTGATGACCTGAGGCTTAAATGCCACTATTTACTTGAAAAGATTGTACTCCAACGCTATGGCAATGTTATTGCTAATCATTATGACATAAACATTTATAGCAAATTCCTTGTAACACAAAAAGATACTATTTAATTTGATAAGAGTTGCTAAATTCCATAAACCCCAGTTTTAATTTCAGTTTTTCTGGGCTAATCAGTGATTGTGTGTGATACCCCACTGGCTCTCCCCCTGCCGCATCTAGAAGCTAACAAAGCCAGGGTAGCCTCACTGTAACAGATGGCAAATTTTCCCCGAATCTCTTGTTAGTACAGAAGAACACACAAGGCACTGTTACAGCTACCTTTTGTCTTGGGAACAAAAAAGCCATAGCTCGGAGAAGGAAGAGAGCTCTCACTCTTTAACTCTTCCTTTCATGCAGTGTCCTTTAGGCACTAGTGCCATGAAGTCTGAAGAAAATCATTTAAAAAGGCAACGGCTGACATGAAAATGAAAAGCAGTTGCTACTGCAAGTTAGAGCATGGCCCAGTCTTAGAAGATCCTACAGTGGGCTGATAATAAATTTGGGTTAGTCTGTGTGCCAGACTACATTCAGGTATTGCAGCATTCCTTACGGTTCTGTTTGTAGACACCATTTCTCCTTAGAAGCAAAAGAAGTCATAGCACTGAGCTGAAGTAGACATCTTCTCTGCATGTTTGTCACTTCTCACAACTGCTTCTTTGTATATTATTTTCTTTATCAGGTTTTCCTCTCTTTTCTGCCAAATTCATCAGCCTATAGTTTTCAGCTATGACATGGAAAAAAATTACATTAACCACAAATCAAGAGAGGTATTGAAGAAAGCTGCATCACTGTGGTGACTTTACTGTGAAGTTTTTTTTCATATGTTTATGCAACTATCTGTAGTGGCCTGAATACTGTAAAATTCAGATTTGCTTTTTGAAGGAAACGTATGTAGCCCACCTGCTTGGCTAAGGCAGTCAGGTCAGTTATAGTAAGGAGGAGCACTGACTTGAAGCCTGGTTTTGTGTAGATAGCTTTCTGTCCACAGATCATAGCAGTATACATTAAGGGCTGTGCAGACACTTCTTCTGTGTGCTTTCAGCAATGGAATTCCATTTAATAGAAACTTTAACTTGCCTAGGCATGAAGATGTGCAGCCAAGGGAAAAAAAAAAATCAGCTTTCATCTGCTGTGTAGTAGAACTGTTAAGTCATCATTATAATTGCACCATTCTGATATTCCTGGGTCCAGACTAAATTAATTTCAAATACTTCATTTTAATAATACATTTCCCTTTCTCTCACAGTATTTCCAAATACAAAAAAGCTGTTAATATCAGGATTTGAGCTGAGGGTGGGTTTTTCCCCTTCTTCCAACTGCAGCCACACAGGTCTGTGTAGCTTTGTTTTGTAAGTTACATCTCATGAGGGACACCTGTGATGAGCATACTCTACTTAAGAGCACTCTTCTTTTTCCTTAGGGCAGTAAAATTTCTCTGTGACTGTTGCATGGTTTCTACAGAGAATATTATCATGTAAAACAGAAGGTTGCACAGCCTGCAGTTAGTAGGAAGCATTTGTGACTTTCCCAGCAGTGCCACTCAGTACAAGGAAACACTTTCTGCAGTTTTAAGTCTGTCATGGACTGTTGTAGTTTAATATTATTTAAAAATAAATGCATGGATGATAAACGGTCCCAATTATTAATTGTAAACAGGATGGATTTTTTTATGGTGCACTGATTGTGATGACTACTTCTGAAAGGTATCACAGATTCACAGAATTGTTGAGATTGGAATTGACCTCTGAAGGTCATCTTGTTCAAGCCCCCTGCTCAAGCACCATCGTCTAAAGCAGGTTTCTCGGAATCATGTCCAGATGTTTTTTCTAATGTCTCCAAGGATGGAGATTCTACAACTTCTCTGGGCAAACTGTTCCTGTCCTTTGTCACCCTCACAGTGCATAATTTAATCAGCAATGTTTTGTATTTTTAGTAAAGGTAACATTGGTCATGTGTGTGAATGTTTATTTGCTCAGAAGATGTTGTTAATAAGACACAGCAAAGCCAGGCAACATGAGATTTGTCATTTAACTGAGAGGGCAATTGAGCATTTAATGACTCTGCTTTCATTTCTAACTTGCTGAGCATTAGAAAGCTAGGAAAACAAAGATGAATGGGAGAAAATATGAACCAGGCAGAAGAATACTGTAAGATAGAGAAGAATACCTGTAAATTTTAACCAGAAAACGTAAATGCTTTAGTAGCAAGTCACGGTGTCTGGAGCCAAGGAGGAGGTCCCTTTCTAAAGCAATTCAGGCCAGAGGAAAAAATGCTTAATAATTTTTCTCAGTGGAGTTGTAAATGTTGGCAAGAGCCATGCCTACAAGCTTCCACTTTTAAAAAAGTGCAGATACTCACAACTTTAGTTACAGTGGCATGAAATTTTGTGTAGTAAGTCAGTAAAAATTAACAAGTTACAGATTCATCCTAATGAGCGATACACAAGGAAGACAGTGCAATTCAGGAAATAGCCAGGAAATGCATGTTAATTCTGTTAACCACTCTTCAGACATAACTGCTTTGTACATTGTGTAGTAAAGTGATGAAATCATAATCTCTTCAATAGATGTTTGACTGAGAGAAAACTTAAATCCCAGACAGCATCTTTAGGTGCCTGAACAATACATGAAACATGTTAGTGAAAGGAAACCTGGTCTATTGGGGATGAGGTGGCAGGTGAGGGGAGAACCACGCACTAAACCTACAGATATTCTTTCTGTTTTTCCATTTCCGTTTCTTCCCAGAATGTTATACTGCAAATGGGGCTGACTATCGTGGCACTCAGAACCAGACCTCCCAGTACGCAGGGAAACCCTGTCTTTTTTGGAATGAGACCTTTGAGCACCCTTATAATACTTTGAAATATCCCAATGGGGAGGGAGGGCTTGGAGAGCATAACTACTGCAGGTAAGAAATATCTCATTGATACTAACATTGCCTGTAAAATGAATGTTTCTTTGAACAGTTGACACAACATGGAGAAACTTCATATCGCACAGTGAGGATTGTCAGAATGGTGGATGTCTTGTTTTGTCCTGTAATCAGTACCCTGGGTCTACAAGCACTGTTAATGGAATAACAACTCTTACCCATATCATATATCCAAACCGTAATTTGCCACGACAGAGAAAGACTATAGATTGCTTATATGAAAATGTGGAGATAAAAATTCATCCAAGTCACAAATAGAGGACCACTGGTGAATGTCTGTAGGAGTCTCTGAAACATTATGGTTTGTGTCCTTACCCACAAGTGTTCTGTTACGCACTACATTGCCAAATTCTGTGCTAATGAAAGGTAGTCACTAAAAGTTCACAGTGAGCATGAGCTGTTCAGTGACTTAGAGTTATTATTTGAATTCAGAAGTTCAACTGTCAGTGGCTACAATAGCAGCTTCAGCCATGCCAGATCCACTTTTGTTTCCTTGCCTTCTAGAGAAGTCCTCCCTCACTGTGAACAGAACTCAGAATGAAACTTAAATAAGAACTTACAAATTTAGGACCCATATAAGAAGTGAAGTTCAGAGCCTCTGCAGGCTCTTTCCTGCCTTGCAGCATTTATGCAGGGAATTCTGCTTTTGCAGCAATGACCGTGTTAAGTCTTTATGTCCATCTATGCTTACCATGAAAAAAGGTAGATATGATAGATACATTCCTTAGTGATAATTGTGAACTCATCTAGGATGCCTATAAAGATTAGTGGTGTCACTTACTAATGGTGACAGAGATGTTTAGAACAAGACATTGAGAACTGAATTACCTGGGGCATAGCAAGGAAAGCTTTAATGTCTCCTCCCCAAGGAGTTTCAAAAAATGCCTCACTTCTCCTGGAAGATGCTTTTACTTAGCAGTTGTTGCCACCTTCACATTGAAACCATTCCACTGTAAACAATATAAATAAGGATAAATGAGTCAAAGTTCATACACAGGAGTTCAGCAAAATTGCTGTGTCGTGAACACAGGAGCCCGGTTCTTGACTCAAGAACTTTCTGTATTTAATCAGACCTGGACAGAGTATGACAGAGACAGACAGTTAATGGGGAGTCAGTAAGAAAATTCAAAAAGAGATCTCGTGACATGCAGCAGACAGATGAGCACATTGATGAAAGGAGTTGGTGGCATTTTCAGAGTATATGATGACTCAGAACGGTATTTCTTATTGTGAAGTGTTGGTGAAGGACAGAGAAGAAAAAGACTTACTTGCTCCAAGGTAATACTGCTCAATATATTGCAGCAGTGGACTCTGTTCTCAGCAACAGGAGAAAGCAGTATTGCCATGTTTTGAATTGACTCTCTTTTGAATCATTTCAGCATCTTACAGGAGCAAATTAAAACACACAACCAACAAGAGAAACTCCATAGAAGTTGAGCATTCTCTTTAGAAAATGGCCTGGAGACTAAATAAACACATCTAACTGTCTAGTTTCAGACTGGCACGTAAGCACTGGAAGGACCGTGCCCATCAAAAACATTTCATTCCATCTTTACAGACTTCCTCAGCCCAACAGCAAATGCACAACAATTTTATGACATTGGGAGCAATGGATGGAAGCTGCAGCACAGGAGTTTCCACCTCAACCCAAGGGGGAACTTCTTTACTGTAAGGGTTCCAGAGCACTGGCACAGGCTCCCCAGCAAGATTGTGGAGTCTCATCCTCTGGAGACCTTCAAGGCCTGTCTGGATATATTCCTCTGTGACCTGAGCTAGATTGTATGGTCCTGCTCTGGCAGAGGGATTGATCTTGATGATCTCTTCGAGTCCCTTCCAGTCCCTGACATCCTGGGATCCCGTGACATGCAGAGAATTGTGACTCCAAATACTCATGCTAATCTAGAGCTAGAAAATCTCCTTTGATACAAGTACCAGAATCAAGAGCATAACTTTGATTGTTTCTGTGTGGCAATATTGTAGATAGACTATCTATAGGGCCTTACTTTTGGCTGTCATCTCTGGCTGATCTTTAACTTAGCACAAGGCAGCCCATGCACAAGCTATGCAAAAATATGCAGCACAAAATGAATGTTTATTCTAAAGTAATCCTTACTAGAATCTCACTTTGCAAATTATAATTAGGTGTTACAAGGAGCAAGATGCCTGTAATCTGGTATAGAAGCCTGAGAAATGGCTTGATTACCAAACACATCTTTTTAACATCAATCTGCTAGGTGTAGACTATCCTGTTTGAGATGGAGTTTGACTTGGCGCAGGAATATTGTCACATATGTATGGAAGGATGGTTAAGCTCTTCCTCTGCTTTTCTTTTGCTTGGCCCCAATCAGCGATTTGATGCTCTCTCCTCTGAGGCAACACACATCTTACAAAGCTTTTTTTTTAAGGCATAATACACTGCTCTGAGGCTGGAGTTTAGACACAACATTTGAATAATCTAATTTTACACTAAAGCATTAATCAGAAGCATGTTATCTCTCCATGGGTGGTCCTTACTTGGAATACTTTGTTTGCAGCAAGACACCCTGGTGAGATGGAAATGCCTCATAATGTTCCACGTTTTCAGCCATAACAAAATTATGCAGACCACAGGTTTTGGAAATTTTGAAAGACACTCAACTGTTTTCCATCTGTACAGACTTTGGAGGTTCAAGGCAAAGATTTCTACAGACATTCATTACACTTCTCTGCAATTTACTTGCATTTTAAGGCATTTTTATGTAGAGTACCATTACCGTGATTCAGTTGCAGATATCTTGTTTCTGTCCTGCAGGTGTAAATGCGAAATATTCTGTACCTGTAAAAACAAGAAAAAATATGTTATTTTGAGTACAAACTTCTTGATTTTAGTCTTATACTTAATTTACCCACTGGAAGGCCTGTCATTACACATAAATTTCTAGCACAGCAGTCTTAGTCTTTCCTTGTCCACTACTTCTACTAGTTCATTTGAAAGCCTAACTGACAACATTGTAGTCAGCTAATCCACTGCCTTCAGCGTTTGCTTGTTTGACAAAAAAATATCCCCAGCAGTTCTAAGGCTGGATCTGCCACAGAGAATTGATAATATGTCTGAATGACTACGTGCAGCTGAACTGACACTTCTGAGTCTCATTAATAGAATTCGTGACAAAGTACATGATAAAAAGATTGTGGTTGGCCAAAATAAGACCATATTTCAACCAGACTATCCAAAATAACAGTTTGTTTTCTTCAATTTATCTGTTTGTTGTGAAGGTGTTTTTCAAAGTAGTCACAGAAAAGCTTTTAAATAACCTAGTGATTAATTAGGTATGCATTTGTAAACGGTGCTGCACAACAGCAAAGACTAATCATGAGCATGAATCGTCAGTGGCGATCCAGTCAGAATAACCAGAAAATCACATAAGGGAATATATCACCCCTCAGTGTTTCAGACCACTGGAACACATGTGTTCAGCTTGCCTGAAGAAGAAAAGACCTCAGTCTTTCCTAGTTTTTGTCATCTCATGCTTACAGAAAGTTGAGGTCTGGACTATTTTGTACAAAAGCAAAAATCAAATTTAGGAGTCTGAGGAACCTGTAGACAGGATGTGGGGATAAAAAGTTCCCTCTCTTTTAGTACTGTCCAGAAATAGCTCTGCACCTTTGGACTTCAAAAGAAGTTAAGTTTTAGAGGGTGCTAGCGTTTTGTGCTGGCCAGGTTCTGTAATGACTCAGGTTATCTCACCCTCTTGGCCATTTGTGCATTTATCTTGATACCTAAGTCCAACCAGTTAAATACTCAACAGGTATTAGAGCAAAAATAGTAATGACACTAAAGCCTAATAAGATTTATTTTTATGTGGGTTTTGAAAATATTTGATGACTTTTCACTCAGTCTCTTATTTTTCTTTCAGGAACCCTGATGGAGATGTCAGCCCCTGGTGCTACATTGCAGAGCATGAGGATGGAATATATTGGAAGTACTGTGAGATTCCATCCTGCCGAAGTAAGAGCACCATGCCGTTTTTTTAGGCCTGCATCTTTCCTGAGCAGACAGTGGCAGTTATACAGCAGTGGGTAGTGATTTTCCAACAGAAACTAGAATCAGGCAAATCATCTTAGTTTCATTTGCAGACCAAGTCATATTTTAAATGGGTCTCTAGAGTTAGTGACAATCTCACTGAGCTGTTTCTCCATTGCTGTCCTTTTCATTTTAGAATTACTGGATTTTTTTATTTACAAATAATCACAGAGTGTCACTGAAAACTTACCAAGTACTGCTAGTTTTTTGAATCCATAGAAATATGTCATTCCTGTGTTCAACTGGAGGACAAAAATGGAGAGGAAATATAAAAGGTACATGTGTCCCTCATTTGCAATTAGCTCGTAAACCGGACGGGCTTGGTTTAATGTGTCTAACGCATCATGTACAGAATTGCTCAGAAGAAATAAAGACAGCATGAGAGTACATAGGGGAAAGGTGGCTACTTGTTAGGTACAGGGAAGCTCTGGGCTAAAATTCTGTTCCTTGCAAGTGCATGTTCTTAGCATTGCTCTGAAACTACAAACTGGGTTTCGATATCTTGGGTTTTTAACAGATAATTCACAAGCTATTCATCTGGAGTGTCCTTCCAATATTTAATATTTAAAATGTATTATATTGCTTACTTTGTGCAAAATGCGGAAGTTTTGTCCTGATCTGTATCAATACGCTCGAAAATTTTTGTTCCTGAGTGCCTCAGGATAACCTTCTAAGAAGCATATTCTTTAAAATATGCCTAAATATTAAAAGGAGATTCAGTTCTGCATGCTAACTAGCAACCAGAACTACATATTTTAAGCCTAATCATCCATGCCTTTACTTGCTTTCCTAATGGTTTCTGTGCAAGTACTCTCTGTTTCTGAGGTAACTTATGCAGAGACTGTTAAGTAGCAGAGCAGTTGTCTTTAGGTATATTTTTCGATTAGAAGCAAGTACATTTTGCTTGAAGTTAAGAACAAAACCAAACAAAGAAAAATGGATCAAAAGTGAGTTTTAATTTGTTCACAGCTTGCTTTATTTATGAATGCAAGCAAATGATGTGTAGCTTCAGGCAAGGCAAATGAGTACGTAAGTGTAACCTTAAACAAAGTCGGTTAACTTTTACCTAGTCTAATTTAAATAACACCAGACTATGCAACACTGCAATACTCATTGCTCAGAGGACATCTTACTCTTAATTTTCTAATATATACTAGCTTCTACTTAGGAAGCATGACCTCCCCTAATTAAGAAATATAGCTTGGTCTAAAATGAAAGAATCTGCATTTTCTTTAAAGACCACAGATGTTAACAAATCTCTGGATATGGCACCAGCAAAAAAGCTGAAAGGCAAATTCTCTCCACTCCATTTCTTCTACACAAAGGATCCTTTTTAACCAGCTTCACTCATTTTCTCTGTGGTGGGGAGCAGAGGATTTAAACTTGGACACTTACTTGCACAGATAATGCGGACTTAGATTTACAAAATGTCCTTTTGACCAGTAGCAGCTGCTTCAAGCATTGCACTGAAACTGGATACTAGAAAAAGGAATTGCAGCAATTTAGAACAAACTGTACATTGCAAATCCTTCCAAGTCTTAATACAAACCTCATGGTTTATGAAGCTCTGGAAGTAAAGAAAGACTTTAGCTCTTTACCAGATTTTGTGTTTTCAGTAAGCATGATGCTAAATCACAGGACAATCAAGACCAACTTAATAAAGGATATAGTTTTGTTATTGAGCAAGAAAAAAACTGTGTAAAGAAATCCTATTCAAATTCTTAGAAAAGTAAAAATGTCTTATATAAGCTTCATTTCTATAATTATAGTTACTACTAGAAAAGACAAGTATCTGGAGCATAATTTACCTATAAACTGTACCCACATAATACCACCACAATGCCAAAAACATGAAGCATCTTGATTGCCTGGAGAGATTTGCATGCAGGGATTCACTGTAACAGTAATTAGGAATTTACAGTTAAGAATTTTTCATTATGATTTCACATGATTATATCATGTGTCTTGTTCACCAGTATTTATGTGTAACACTAAATGGTTCATTCAGAAATGTATTCTAGCACTCTGCATGTGTAAACACGCTACAGAGAATTGAGCTGTTAGGTGAGGATGGATAGGCGTAATGACAGAAGACAGGAGCACTTAGCCCAGCAAAGGCTAGTTTGCGTTGCCTCCCTCTCCCCTTTGTAATGGTTTGTTTGCAATGATGCAGCCTATTCCTGACTCTTTTTTGACTTTTTTGAATGAGGTTAGGCTGAAATTCAAAAGAAATAACAACTTAGACTCCAAAAAGGTAAAAGAAAGAAATGCTTGCTGCCCCAATTAGCTGCACTGCTGTGTTTGTGGCCTGTGTGAGTCTCTTACCATAAATAGATTTCATTACTGGAATCATATTTCTGGTCTACATGTATGTCATGTAATAAATTCGACTGAAATATTGATGAAGTGTTGCATGGCAGAGCCAGAGAAGTTAGGCAGAGCTGTGGTGATCACTCTCTAAAGCTGCCCTGTATACATTTTAACACCAGATCAAAGGGTGTGTCTCATGCTATCTGAAAGGACTCACAGGAGCGTATTACCACTGCAAAATGCCAGGAGGCTCTTGAAAGACAGCTAGATGAGCATAGCTGGAGCATGGGTTTGAGCTCAAAACTGGACATAACAGTCTTCATGTGGTCCTAACAAGTGTTGAGTAGAGGATCTGTCACTTCCCTTGACCTCCAGCTGCACTCATTTTAATACAGGCCTGTTGTCCTGCTTTGCTGCCCAGCACGCTCTGCGCTCATGTTCAGCTTCCAGTTTGTTGGCATCTCAAGGGTCTTTTCTGCAGTGCTGCTTGACATACAGAGGCGTACACTGGTTTGTGTTAGATTTTTGTTGACTGGCTCTCTATACATACATCCTGATTCAGTTTAATACAGGAGGAATGAGAAGCAGTGTGCCCAGGTGGGTAGCAGAGCCAATGGCATCCTGGCTTGTATCAGGAGCACTGTGGCCAGTAGGACAAGGGAGGTTCTTCTGCCCTTGTGCTCAGCACGGGTCAGGCCACACCTGCAGTGCTGTGTCCAGTTCTGGGCTCCTCCATTCAAGAGAGATGTTGAGGTGCTGGAAGGTGTCCAGAGAAGGGCAGCAAGGCTGATGAGGGGCCTGGAGCACAGCCCTGTGAGGAGAGGCTGAGGGAGCTGGGGGTGTGCAGCCTGCAGAAGAGGAGGCTCAGGGCAGAGCTCATTGCTGTCTGCAGCTGCCTGAAGGGAGGCTGTAGCCAGCTGGGGTTGGGCTCTGCTGCCAGGCACCCAGAGGCAGAATGAGAGCACAGTCTCAAGTTGTGCTGGGGGAGGTCCAGCCTGGATGTTAGCAGGAAGTTGTTGGCAGAGAGAGTGATTGGTATTGGAATGGGCTGCCCAGGGAGGGGGTGGAGTCACCATCCCTGGGGGTGTTCAAGAAAAGCCTGTCTGGGGCACTTAGTGCCATGGTCTGGTTGATTGGATAGGGCTGGGTGCTAGGTTGGACTGGATGATCTTGGAGGTCTCTTCCAACCTGGTTGATTCTATGATTCTATTCTATGATTCTAATATGCCAAAAGTATCATTGCAAAAGTAGTAATTTGTGATCTCCATCAGTCCTGATATAAAAGTAGTGTCATGAAACACATTTTCAAACTACTTGATCTAGTTCCTTAGCATGGAACAGACTGTGACTCTGATTCTGTGATACTGAAGTGCTAATTTTCTGGAGGCAAGGTCGAAGGCTCTCACCAATAAAGCTATTTAAATAAATTAAAAGTGTTGTTAGGAAATCTCAGGTCTCCTAGAAAAATGATCTAGGTAGGTTGAGGCTTCCTAGAAGCCTTTTGAGAACAGTGTACAAAATACCTGAACTCTCTGAGTTATCTGCCCAGCTGTGCTCAGTTGGGGTGGGGCTGCAAATGGGGATTTCCAAAGGTATGTTAAATCAGGCTGTAACTTGAAGTCTCAGTACTCATATGCATGTTGCTTCAGGGCACATCAAAGCCATAACTCCATGCAAGCATCTGTAATGGAAATTGTATCATTTTTAGAAAACAAAATATTTTATTAACAATATTTGACGTAACATTACTTAATTATTTAAAATGTATATATTAATTTCATTCCTAACTTGATTAATTCTTCATTATACTGCTGTAGTCATCCTCTTGAAGAGTATGACCATACACACACCAGTGTATTTGCTGGTCACTAATAGATATGCTGTTCCTCAAGATAAGAAAGCTACCGTAGAGAGCACAGGCTTAAGTGGGAGCAAGTTCTCAGAACTGTTAACTCTTCCAGATGTCAGGATCATTCAGATTTTAATGGGAAGATGACATCAGTTTGCATGCTCAGAATATAATTTTCCAGAAGCACAGGGGCAAGTCCATCTTTGTCAGAATTAGACAAATAGAAGTTCTGAGTTCAAGGCATTTTTCAATGGCTGCTGCACATGGACATGCATGAGAAATCCCAGAAATGTGCCTTCCAGAATCCAATCCAGAAATACTGGCAAGCCTGCTGTACAGGACCACATCATTGCAATCCTGTTGTCCTTATGTGAAAGTGCAATAATACAGAAGCAGATTATTAACACACAGGTTATCCGATCAGAGAGAAGAGCCACCTGTGGGAGAGACGGTTAGGCTGGGAGCTAACCCGTGTGCTGTAAGGCATTAGAGCTGCAAAAGTCCCAAACTGAGCACTGCTTCCCAAAAAAACCCAATTGGGAAGGCAAAACCCTGACAGAGTGCTGTGCCACAAGATACCAGCAAGAGAGATCCCAGGGTTTACTGAGTACTGAAATAACCAGTGACTGAATAAATAAAATTCATATCATTTTCTGGGCACATCACATGTTGTGCGGAGCTGTGGAGATTAGCTGGGCATAAAAAAAATCCTCATTGCTCTGCCAGAGGGATAAAAATCATCTGACAACAGAGCTGGCAATAGATTTAATTCCACAAGTGTGAGCAGATACAACAAGTAGGCAAGGGGTAGTTTCATGCCATAAACACAGCCCTATATTGTACCCCACATCCTCTTTCCAGTAGTTGTGGCTAAATGCCAGTGCTTTGATGAAAAGTGCAAAACCAAAACAGAGAACAAAATATGTGCACTGATGGGAGAAAACCAAGGAGCCTCGATGTTGTACTAATACAGTATAAGTAGCTGTTTCTTTAAAAAGGTAATACTGCTCATTTTTAATCTCTTTGTACATACCATGAAGTATGATACATTGAATTTGTATCAGAATTCAGGTTTTAAAGACAAGAAAATTGCCTTATGTAAGTCTGTAGTCTGACTTGCCAGGCCTTATCCTAAAATGGTTTAGGTTCCCTGTTGAGAAATAACCCATTTGTATAAAGCTTTCAGAATGTCAATTTTTTTGAAGATCAGACAGAAATGATATTAATTTACCTTGTTAGAATATTCATGACCGTGGCCAAGAAAACCTCTGAATCCACTTGGTGCCTTTTGAGGCTTTTGCCTCTATCAAGAGAAACCAACCAGGTATTTTTCTTGTCTATATTGCTGCAGTTTACTAAAACCAACTACAGAGTACTGCAGGTATATTGCTAAGAAGATTTGATGCTGTTTCACCATCTGTCATCCCTGGGCATATTTGGAAAAGTATGACAAGGACGTAGCATAGAGTAACGTTTCCCATACTGCAAAACCAAGACAAGAGCATAGAGATGGCTGCTTAGCAACCAGGTAGTGCATAGAGTGGCCTGCATGTGGGTGTTTCTAGGCACACCTTTAGAATGACTGTTGTCTGTTATGCTTGCCAGTGCCAGGGAATCTAGGGTGCTACAAGGACCATGGGGAGCCACCACCTTTGACTGGTGCCAGCGAGACCTCCAATAAGCTGACTATTCAAATGTGCATCAGTTCCTGCCGAAGTCAACAATTTAAGGTGATTTCTTTGACATACATACACAAAATATTTTCAAAGACTAAAGATGGCAATATGCTGAGAGCTCTTTAGCACATTTTTTCCCCCCTCCACATCTTTTTTTGTTGTTTGTTTTTTTTTAAACCTTTAGTAGATCTAAGGTGATTTTACTCCCAGTCCAAGGAACCTGTCCCTCTTTCTGCATTCAGAACCAGTCTGGGCAGATGAGCAGTTACTGATGCCAGGAGAAAGTGTGCTTGTTTACTACAGTTATGAGTGATAAGGTGAACTAATTGCCCTGGATTCCATGTTCTTCACTAGTCTTGTGAAGTATCCTGACGGCTCAGACAAAAACAGTTTGTGGTGGGGCTGCTGACTGATCATACTCCTCCAACACACACACACACACACTCTCTCTCTCTCTCTCTCTGCTGCCAGCATTTTTGCTCATACAACTTCCTGCTGTCATTGCTTTAAATATCATCTTGCTTTTCCTTATGCATCTTTGTTGTCAAAGTTTGCAGGCATGGAATCAGGTTATGCTTGCTTCTGTGGAAATAATCCTGACTACTGGCGGTACGGGGAGGCAGCCAGTACAGAATGCAACAGTGTTTGCTTTGGAGACCATACTCAGCCTTGCGGTGGGGACGGAAGAGTCATTCTTTTTGACAGTAAGTATGGAAATAGGCTCATTTTTTCCCAAAGGAGAGGCCTCATATGTTCAGCAAACTTAGGGAAGAGGGGTTAAGTTCAGCAAATTTAGGGAAGAAGGTTTAAGTGCATATAGAACAGCAAAGCACCTAAATTCAGTATAAAATAAAGCTGCTTTCCATCTCATATAAAGTTCACATCCATTAGTAATGTGAAATACCTCTTCCAAGAAGTTATGTCTGCTCAGACACATGACTCATGCTCCAGAGACAGTCTAGTACTTCCCCACAAATGGTGCCAACTCAGCTATTGCAGACAACGTGCCATGGAAAGGCTTCTTCAGAACTGATCATGAGTAGATCTATGATTAAGTTCTCACAAACAGGTTAGGTTGCTATTATGACTGCTGCTGATTTCATAGCTTTTTATAGTTAGATGCTCTTGTAATGGTGCCCAGTTGTCTGGCTGCAGTACAGGCTCTCAGTATAGCTGGGGGTACTGGAGGAGTTGATGCTGCCTCTGATGTAGAAGCTACCTTCTAACTTGAAGCCTAAAAGTCAAAGTCCAGAAGCTGTCTTTCTGGAACTAAAAGTGGTATAATTTTCTGCCTACTGAGCACACAACCAACCTTCCTGTCCCCCTACTCTGAAACTCTGATTCCTAGCTGTCAAGACGGGACATTTCTTTTGAGACAGGCAGGCTACTCACTTCCAAATTCTCCCCAGGATATGAAATGAAGCACCAGAGCTGCACAGTGGTTTCAATGTTGAGATAGTGTGTAGCTTCACGCTGCAGTGTCCTCTGTTTCCTTCTGCTCTTGGCCTCTCAAATCCTTGATGGATAAAGGCTTCCTTTGTATCTTTCCTTTTCTGGAATGACCAAGAGCTTACCACGATGTTACTTTGAGGACCCACACCATCTTTTCTGGTAAGCAGCAAGGGAGAGAGCTGTCGCCAGGTAAGACAGGTCATCTTGGTAACTGTCACCTGTTTTCCTTTGCTGATGAGAAACAGCTGCTCACCTCACTCTTGCCCAGCTTATGTCATGCACAGAACCTTCACCCAGATCCCTGTACACATAGCCCTGTACACACCCACCCTCACACACCCCATTAACCTTGTGTTTTTATGCACTGTTGTCATGGCCTGGAGCTGGAACATTCAGACTCACAACACAGAATTCTGTTATCTTGAGAGGGAAATGAGAGAGGGAAAGCAGTCCCATTCCATATGGGGTAGTGCTGTACTTTGTTAGGCATTCGTGGAGCACTAGTCATTAGCATTCTTAATTAGTATTGCTGGCTTGAAGAACATCTTGTTACTCAGCAATTACAGACAGCCCAGCCACAAGGACAAATCTCAATTTTATCATTTCAGTCTATTCAAACAATTATATCTCTTTGATGAAATAATCAGCTCTGCTCTCAAGGAGAAAATCTCAAACACAAATCCCTCTGTGGGCCTTAGTACCTCTGTGAGATCTTTCACATTCTATTCTTTTTTTCATTTCTTTCAATTCCTCTATAAGCTCTTTTGTAGCAAGGCACTGAAACGTGAGGTTTGCTCAGTCTATGAATGAGCCCTGCTCCATAAAAAGAAATGTTTTGACATGATTTTTCTGGCAGTCATATGCTAATTCTTGTTACTCACTCCCTCAGATCCCTTTTAGTTTGTAGTTATTAAAGCTCTTTCTCAAAGGCCTGTGAAAACTGATACACTTCAAAACACTTCACCTCCTTTATTTCCATTCTCACAAGCCTTTATCACAGGCTTTATTAAGCTTTGATTCTACTTTGGTTCTTTAGTTCTTCAGGCTATGATACAAGGGAGGGATAACTCCGATCTGCTCTGTCATTAAACACGTTATAATATATAATACTGTGTAATTAGAGGATCTATAAGACTACATATATACACTTCTACACAATACAGTCACAACTCCATACGTGGACCTGTCAATATGCATCAAGACAGTTGGCTGGCACTTGAATTTCTCTCTGGATTCACTTGAAATAAATTTGCACTGGGAATCTGGATAGATTCCAAGAAATAGGAGGATTTCCTGGGTGTGTGCTTGTATGGGGTCTTCTTGAAGTTACTTAGTGAATGTAAGCTCAAGCACTGATTGGACAAGCTCAAAAGACAAAATGCTTGAAAAACATAAAAATGGCCACAAAGGTGATGAGGAGATTGCAGCATCATTCATACAAGGAGAGGCTGAGGCATCTTGAGTTGTTCAGCTCTGAGAAAAGGCAGATCAGGGGATTTTTTTTTTATAGTTGTCTAAGTAACGATGGGAGGGTATAAAGGTGAAGCCAGACTCTCCTCAGTGTCATCCAGTGAGCAGGCTAGGGGAAACAGGCACAACATGAGATTCAAGAAAACCCATTTAAACATCCAATACTGCGTCTGGGTCTGGGCTCCTCACTTTGAGAAGGACGAGGAACTGCTGGAGAGAGTCCAGTGGACAGCCACTGAAATGATAGGGGACTGGAACATCCACCTTGTGAGGAAAGGCTGAGAGAGCTTGGTCTTCCTAGCCTGGAGGAGACTGAGAGGGATTTCATTAATGCCTATAATAAATATCTAAAGGGCAGCTGTCAGGAGCAGGAAGCCAGACTCTTCTCAGTGGTGCCCTGTGACAGGCCAAGGGGCAAAGGACAAAAGTTGGAACCCAGGAGATTCTACATAAACATACTGGAAAAAAAAATCTTCACTTGAAGGGTGGCAGAGCACTGCAACAGGCTGCCTAGAGAGGCTGTGGAGTATCTATCTCTGGAGGCATTCATACCCCACCTGGATGTGTTCCTAGGTCATTTAGGTAATCCAGCTCTTAGCTACAGGGTTAGACTGCTATGAAGTCCCTTCCAACCAAGCCACTACCATTCTGTGATAAGAGATTTTCTTTATGAGGAGAGTAACACTGTAACACGTTGCCCAGAGAGATTGTGGAGTCTCTCTACTTGGAGACTCACAACTAGAAAATGTCTTCTGCTTTGTTTAGTCTAATCCCCCTACTCAATGTCCAGGGGTCTCTTCCAAGCTTTGCTCTTCTGTGAAGTTTTGGGGTTTTTTTCAGTTTTCTAAGGCTGTGAAGAAACTGCAGTAATTCAAAAGTGAGTGTTAGGATGACAAATAGGCTTGCCTGTTAGGGATCACAGATGTCAGCGGTTGGGAGGAACTGAAAGAGGTCGAGTCCAACTCCCCTGCCAGAGCAGGACCACACAGTCTAGCTCAGATCACACCGGAACACATCCAGACAGGCCTGGAAAGGCTCCAAAGAAGGAGACTCCATAACCTCTCTGGGCAGCCTGTCCCAGTGCTTTGTGGCCCTTAGAATAAAGGAGTCCCCCCTTGTGTTGAGCTGGAACCTCCTGTGCTGCAGCTTACATCCATTGCTCCTTGTCCTAACCCAGGGAGCAGTGAGCAGAGTCTGCCCCCCGCCTCCTGACCCCCAGCCCTCAGGTAGTTATAGACATTGATTAAATCCCCTCTCAGTCTTCTCTTCTCCAGACTAAAAAGCCCCAGGTCCCTCAGCCTCCCCTCATAAGGCATAAGGATGGAGTAGAAGTCACTGAATCAGTGACCTGGCTTTATCCCTGTCCTTGCAGGGGTACAGGGAAGGTACGTACAAGGACAAAGAGTTGCAGCGTTCAAGATTTGATACATAGGTCTTAAAGTAATGAAAGAGAATGTGTGTATTCCAAGCAAATAGCACACAATAGCTATGCTCCCACTGCTGTGGAAGGTAAAGAACACTCGTTTGAGATGCAGTGCATCCTGCTAGGGCAGCAAGTCTGTATCTTCAAGTCACATTTGAGTATTACACACTGTTAAAGCCATGCATAATGAATCTCTCAGTTTTCTCCCTCTCCTTTTTGCAGCCCTTATTGGCGCCTGTGGAGGGAATTACACTTCTGCTACAGCTGTGATTTATTCCCCTGATTTTCCCGATACATATGGCACAGGCAAGGTCTGTTACTGGACCATACAAGTGCCAGGAGCATCTCGAATCCACTTCAGCTTTGCCCTTTTTGAAATTAAGGATGCTACAGATATGGTGGAATTTCTGGATGGCTACACATACCATGTTCTAGCTCGTTTTAATGGCAAGAACCGGCCTCCCCACACCCTTAACATCTCTTTGGATTTTGTCATTTTATACTTTTACTCAGATGAAATCAATCAATCCCAGGGATTTGCTATCAGATACAGAGGTAAGAGGCTGCCTTTGCTGTTTATCTCTTCCAATGAACGGTTAAAGCATTTAGATCAGACAAAAGATTTCTGGAGCAGCAAAAAAGAGCAAATATCAATTCTCCAGTCTACTGGTGTTTCATCCCTCTTGTTGCCACTGATCAGTGGGTAAAAGCTGAGCTAAAATTGCTCTCCATTTGGGACACTCCTCTCAACTATGTCATAAATTCCAAAATACAACTTTTCAACCTGCCTGTCCAAACAGATTGGAAAATGACAAAACTGAAACAAACCAAAATAAAGCAGCAGTCCATCTGCATCTTGATTCCTTCCCATGGTCTATTTCACTCATACGAAAAAAAGATGTCAGGAATAAACATTAAGTTTCATTGAGTTGTACCTACTTTTATGACAAACAGTTGGCTTCCAGAAAAATTCTCAGGGTCCCAGCTTGGTGTAGCATAGGTTTTATCTGTGATGACAGATATAGCTTGTACTTGTTTGTCATAAAAGTAAGTACAACTCAATTTGATTACTGGAGTTCTCTAAGTAAACAGAGAGCAGCACATACCCATTCACAAACACTGAGTAAAGTCCAATTACACCGCTAAGAAATTGTTACTGCAATGCACTGTTGTGTTTTCAGCTGTGAAGGACAGTGTGCATCAAAACAAGATTTCAATGAATCAGACCCTTTCTGAGAAGATAAATGAACAAGCAAATCACAGCATCGCTGCAGCCCGGTCGTCAAAGATCCTTTACGTCATCACAACCAGCCCAAGCCATCCTAGTAGCTCCATGCCTGGTAATAGCAGAAGAAAATGCAGAAACAGAAAAAACATTCTGCCAAGTTCCCATCTAGAGTTGCTATATCCTTTGCCTCCTCCAGATTATCTGATCTGCTGTGTCTGTTACTAATAGATATATTTTCACTTGGTCTAATTCCATTAACTGTGCTCCTGTCATTAATTTTCAAAACTCACTTCTCAGCATACGTCAGTTAGAAACAGTGTGAAGGTGGTGAGCCTAGGAGAATGAAAGCACATCAGAATAAGAGGTGAGACAAAGCAGCCTCCTTACTAGAATCAGCTTCACTGACTGGTGCCACAGAGGTGGCAAAAGGTGCTGAGAAAATGACAAGGTTTTGTAGAGTCTGAAGGAGCCTGGTCACCCCAAGTCAGGAAAGCTGCAGCAATAACATAAAGAGGGCTAGACAAGGGTGAAACAAGTTTATGGGTGAGAACTGTGACATGTTTAGAACTCACCTGCAAGGCATTACTTCATTCAGGAGATTGACGAGTCGTAAGACTGGACATGCAATCCTGGTGAATGTTACTGTTGGTCTCTCCTATCTTTAAACTACTCTGGGCATCTACTTTAACTAATTGTTGAAGCTGGGCCTTGGTCACAACACAGATGCTGCAGTAGCTCTGTAGTCCTGAAGCTGTCTGCATTACAAGTCTGAAGTGTAAGGGCTTGACTGTACCTGAGCTGCACAGATCCAAAGTAGCTGGGCTGCAGAACAGGATCTGGACACATGTACTGGCACTATGCCCAGGCTAGGACCTGAGTTACCGCAGCTGCATTTAGTGTTGAACTGCTGTGGCCATACTGACCTAAGGTGAACCTGTACCCTGGGATCGTACGCAGTTAGAAAACTACTGTAAAAACTCAGCAAAAGTCAGTGCTCTGGGGAAGGGACATTAGGTGGGAGGAACTTGTGCTTCCTTGGTTTGCTGCTTTGAGCTTCAAGAGTTGTAAAGGCGGTGGCCTCTATACAGTTGGTTTAATAATTTCAAGTCCTTGCAAGGCTGTTCAGTGTGCTAACTATGTCTCTCTCCTCTCGTCTCTTTTCCTTTTCATTCCCTTTTCCTTCTCAGAGTGGACAATATACAGTCTCACAGCACTGCTCATCCTAAGTGTTACAGCCATAACAGCAAAGATATTTCTCCACATTACCATGAGGTGAGTATGGAGCAAAACTGCCCCTGACGAAATGACATCTCAGCTTTGTACCAAACATCTTAACCAATTTTTCTGCCTTCTGATACCATAAGATTGGTCATATTAAAACTCAAGATGTGTACTATGTATTTGCATCTTCATAAATGATACTTAATAAGAACCTGTTTTAACTTTCTGGTCTGATAGGATACCATTTGTTGCTAGAATCTCTCTTCTAATACTCTTTTGAGAAGATTTGTATTTTAAGGAATAAAAAGTTTTTTTTCTACTGATCAATGTTGTCTAGCAAAGAGGAGAATGGTGGAAAGAGCTCAAATTTTGGTAATACTCTGCAGGAAAAAGAAAAAAATCAAAACTTCATCCCAGACAGGGAAGTAAGGAAAACAAAGTCAGATAAAGGCTCGTTGATACGTACTTACTTTTCTTGTACAGAAATACTGAAAATGGTTCAAAAAAGAATCACAAAAATGATAAGTTTTCTTTCATGGTGTGACACTTAACTGGTTTGATTTGGGGTTTTCTGCCCATTGAAACCACCATAACTTTATTACTAAATTTCTCTCCAGTTATACCCGATAATTTTTGTCAGTTCTAGATGGACATTTACTGAGTGAAATGGTGAATGATCTACAAATTACAGATGATGAAAATTGTATTTACTTACCATAACCAGGTTTAAATATACAAGGAAAATAGTTTATATTAATAGCAACTAGAATAAGTACAGACTTAGCTTAATGTCACCAAAAGTAGGGTAGCAATGGAATGCCTAGCTTTTAATTTGGTCAAGAAACAACCACCCTCACATAACTCTGCAACAGGTAGAAAGAAAAGGCATCACAGATGTAGTGGAAGCCACTAGCATTATCACTGTAGCAGTAATGCAGACGTAGCCCTAAGAGTAGCTGCCCAAGCAGCTTAACACTTACACTTGTTTCCTAGATCCCATCAGATGCCATCTGCGATAGAAAGAGAAGATTCCAGTGAGGTTACTTCTGCTGGTGAGATCTGGAGTATATTTTACCAGCCATCCACATCCATATCCATCTTCAAGAAAAAGCTCCAAAGTCAACAGGATGACTGCAGCCCACTGGTGGGAAACTGAAGTCTCTTTTCTTTCACAAGAATCAATCTTAAAATCCAGGGTGACTTGGGAATAATCCTTCCCCCCGGCCCCCAGAAAAAACCCTCTTCCCCAGAAGTCCATTTCCAAAGGCCTTTGAGTGACTTTGCATATCTGCTGTTCTCTTGGGTATACTAGTGATAACAGATTTAAGTAAGGCAATAGTTTTAGAGTATCTGGTGCTCATCAAATCTGCAGTGATGTTAATTATTGCCTTTAAACCTTAAAATACTTGTCAAAACCTGTAAAATTCAAAATGTCCTGTACCCCTGCCAAAAGTCATTGAATGAGTCTCTGCGGGTTGAGGACTTACTATGTATGTCCCCCTTTGCTGTACTACTGTATTACATCAAGCTACTTTAGTCTCCAGGCTAAAGAGAGAGGTGGATGCTGATAACCTCTTTAGCTGTCACAGCAACTAGAGCTTGCTGGTCTTAATGCAAGCATGTCCAGTGAGAGTCACAGACCTGGAGAAACTATCAGACTGGTCATCCTGTGCTCCACTGGTTTTGTACTTTCTGTTTATACAAGCACAATGGAAATCCCCTCAAATTGACTCTCTATAGAGTTTCAGCTGCAGATGTGACTTTTGATAGTGTAATGCCTACCAGGTTAAGGTCTATGCCTTACTCACTGTTGCAGACCTGTTCTTTTACCTGAAATTAATTATTTCCAGCACCATTTATGTACCACAGATGAGAGCCAGATGCAGCTGAACAATACCACAAAAAATGTTTAACAGAAACAAGATTCTCCTAAGCCAGCAGTTAGGGAATTGCTTATATAAAAAAAGAAGTATCAGAGGAACATAGAGTACTGTCATGCCTGAGCTGCTGGAATGAATACAGGAAAGAGATAATTACAGTATTGCCTAAAATCAAGACAGGACAAGTTGTAAAATATGCTAGTTATCTCTTACGTGTCATCAGATTGGACCAAAAAACATTATCTGTTTCAGACCCAACAAGAATTTCTGGAAGTCAGGTTTTGCATCATGCTGTGTAGGGGAAAAGTCCACCTCACAGATATGTAGCAAACAAATTGCTTTGCTTCCTAAGGACGCTTAATATGGTTCACTACTGAAAAGCCAGGAGAGAGTCAGTCTAAAGCCGGATCCTTGAGAATTATGTTGTGAGCACTTTGATGAAGCTTTTGTTTGCTTGTCTTATCAAATATTCTTGAGTAGTTAAACACAGTCCAAGGGACTTTCACAAAGCAGTTTGCTAATACGACTGATTTCTACCTACTGCAGAAGGAAAACAATGCAGAACTGTTAAGCTTCTCTTCTTCAGTGATTTAATTTCACTATGAAATTAGAGGAAGCTCATTAAAACAACAGACTGATCCTACTGATGCAAAATCTAGAGGATTTAGAAACAGGTTTTGCTCCTCAAATACTTTTTAAATTATAAAGTACTATTTCATGCGCCTTTGTTAGGGAATGTTTATCCAACTTCTGGATGAAAGACCTATAAACCCAGCAGCTACTGCACATTAACTGGCTGTAGCAACAATAAACGTGACTAAGCATAAGGTACTGCACAGCGTGGAGGTAAATGTACTGATAGAATTGGTCTGATCCTAAATACCTCTGATACTAGGAAGCAGATCAATAGATTTAAGTGCATGGACAGGGTCTCATAAATAGCACTTCTTACTGTACAGACCTGAGAGGATAAAGGTCTCTGCTGTGGATTTCTTCAAAATGTGGTATGACCCCTGGCACTCCTGATATCCAGTATACAGCCAACAGATACCCACTAACATAGCACTTGATGTCTTTGCAAGAAGGGTTTGGGAAGAGAGAGAGAGAAAAGGTCTGACAAGCACAACTGTTGTAATTCCACACAAGTCAGCATACAGAAACCCCTCTCTGACACTAGCAGCTGAGTGCTGACAGCTGGAGGGCATGGGCTCCCCAGGATGTCAGTGGTACAGCATTCTCTTCCACAAATTGCAAATCTGTGCAGAAGAATTTGGAACTGTATCTGGATGGCTTTCAGACCTTCTACCTAGCAGTTCCCTCAAGAGGTTGGACAGGATGCAAACGTGACATTGGCCACGGTTTTCAAAAGCAACTGTTTCGACAACAAAACAATCAAGAGGAGTTGCCTCCTCATACACAGCATCTCAGCCCCTGCTCTGGCCCCCTCCTCACTCTGTTGTGTTGGTATGACCAGCTGTGTGGTGGTGCAATAAACTGATCAGGTTAAAAATTACCATTGTTTTTTCTTCCCCGAGTTCCTTTTAGCAGAGGTGAGTTCTCTGATCTTGCTGAGTTGTGCAGGGATGCAAGCTGATGCAGCTAAGTGTACAATGAGCCAAAGAGAGCTGTCAGCCTCAGAAGCAGGGTCAATAAGTGACTTAGGTTGGCACTGCCACTGCAGCAGTGGTGAGACTTGGCTCCTTTATGGAACTTATCAGTTACAGTAGCTTACAGCATATGTGGACCTCAGGTGGAAGGGGGTCAGGTGGAAAAGTGGCCTCCCTAATTCAAAATCTATGTTTAAAACTAGTTTGTTGACTAAATGACTTTATATGTAATTTTGTCATAATATTGTTATGTGGGGGGAAATAGAGAATGTGTTGTTTCAAAATATGTGATGTGTTATAAAAGTAATATATATACTTATATATGTATGGGAAATGCATTATTTAATGCACCATATAATGCTTGTATTGTGATAACATAGGAAGAAAAGATGTTAGTTTACACCGAGAAAGATTTTCTATATACTGTAATGGTAGAAAAAAAATCAAAGAGAATTCGTTGGTCTGTATGATAGAAACGCACTGAGAAGGGAATAACTCAGTTCTGTGGCAGAATAGGTGCCAACAAAACAGTTGTTTTAAGATGCACTTTCCTACTTTGAATCTCTTTTCTGTTTCTTATTAGGCTGTTCATCAGAGTCTGCACATTTGAGTACTCTTAGGGCCATTTTAATATCAAACATGTTGTCTGCTCTTTCCATCAAGCATCAACGTCTTTTTTAGGGCTTGTTTCTGCCAGATTTTCTACAGGCAGTACCATGCTGAGGAGGTTTATCACATTGCTTGTGCAGACATCCCAGTGGTTTTGCAGAACTACAGTCTCTATATTCCACACTCCCCTGGCAGTGGTATAAATGGGAGTTGTTTTTTTCTACTGATAGCTCTGGAAACTCCTGAATCTGCAGCCTGCACGACTACAGTCCAAACACAGCAGCAGACAGCTGGCTGCTACTGCATGAGGATGAGAAGCTGTTCTGGTTTCAGCTCCTGTTTAATAAGCCTTCTCAGACTGTTGCATGTACTGCCAACAGAATTTTCTAGTGCACCACTTTGCCTAAAGGAAGGGTGAACTACAAAAACAACTCCTGACAAATACTCATCCAGCGAGTTCTCAACGTCTTGCCACAATGACATTTCACAATCTTCTAGATACAGTCCAGCATATTATTATATAAATATTATTCCAGACATACACGAGCAGCCTCGAGATCGTGAGAGTGAAAAACACAACCTGCAGACCATGATGGTTTTTCTGGGACACTCCTGCTCCTCTATATATGCATTTCATGCAACTCATGGAGCACCTGTGCTCTGGGATGAAATTTGGCATCCTGAATTTCAGTCTCAAGACAATTTACTGTAAATCCAAAGGCTATCACATGAACCAAAGAAAACTGACAAGAAAACAGACTAAATTAAACTTGAACCAACTCATGGCTGAAATATGTGCTGTGTTCCTACACGGTCATTTCTGCTTTCAGCAAATGGCTGTGAGTGATTACTATAAAAGAATAAATACAGTGAATTTCTGCAGCAGGAACTTGGTTGGCACTGCTGAAGGGTAGAGCAGTGTTCACTAAAGAAGGCAGAAACTACTGCAGTTCACCAGGAGGCAAGAGCAGCAGTGTCCACTGTGGAGGTTAGAATATTGGAGCTGAAAACGCTGAGCACAATCATGTACAGAACGTGTGATGGCTGTAAGAAGCAGTTCCTGAGGCAACAGTAAGTTAACAGCTTGGGGTTATGAGTTTGCAAACCGTTAGAAGTAACTACAACACTTCTTTTGGCCTTGACAAATTGCAGCAACATGCAATGCTCGTTCTACTTTCTTGCAAGATTGATCATACATTAATTCCTCCTGACCAAAAGCAATACTGCACTCTCTCAGAGAAATCTTCAGCTACATTTTGTGCAAGTATCTGAATGCCAGCGTCAGACACCAGAACTGCCTTCAGCTTTTCGTGTCAGGACTCAGCCATTTGATTTTAGAGACTACTGTCATGGGAGAGGTTACTCTGCTCTCCTTTCTCACCATTCAGGTTATGGGACACCTCTTACACTTCTGTGTTTTTTTCTGGGAACTGCTGCCTTTTTTGGTGGTTCCTCAGCAACAGTTCCATTCCCCACAAGAGAAGTGTATTCTTATTCTGAAAGAGGTTAAGTCACAGGAGCATGCTGCTTCAGTTGCAAGATAAAAGATCTGGTTTCAGGTATGCAGTTTTTCCCTCCGGCCAAAGACTTTGTCCAGACTGGTTGCACACAGCATGAAAACTGCCATCCTTTTAAGGATATTTTTCTGATCACGCTACCCCAGTAACAATCACTGTTACCTACCAGCTGTCACAGGATTTGACAGATGCACCCAACATTGCCACAGCAAAGCTGAGATAGTGTTACGGAGACGCCAGGTGTTACCGTCCTGCCCGATCTGCTTAGGAACAGTCTGCTTCTGCTTTGCTTGTGCTGTTACATGGAGGCTCTGTGTGGGTCTGTGGTGCCCACAGGACTGACGTTTTGCCAGAAATTAATTCCTTAAACATTGAACCTCAACAGTGAAAGGAACCCCCCCTTCCCCCTGCCAAATATAAAAATACTATTTTTTAACAGAAAAGCCATGGGTTTAGTAGGGTTTTTAAAAAGCCACAACAATGAAGAGGTGGAACGCCCACTCCCGCACTCCCCAAGCTGAGCATCTTGTTCAAGTTCAGGCCACAGCCTACAACTGCCTCAATGGCCTACCTGATTATTTTGTGGGCCAGCAAAGGTTCTTAAAGGCACAATCACCTCAGTTTTCATTAGACTAAGAAATGAGAAAACACTTCAGGAACAGCAAATTGCAGCTAAGGGCTAAGAGGGAGAAGGCTCAGATTGTAAACTCCAACATAGGCCTTTGTCCCTGTCCCCATCGCATTCTCCTCAAGAACCTTGTGGCCCATGGCATAGCCGAGTGGACTCTGAGCTGCATTCAGAACTGGCTGATGGGCCCAAAGAGTTGTGCTCAGTGGGGTTCAGTCCAGCTGGTGGCTGGTCACAGGCAGTGTCCTCAGGGCTCGGTATTGGGGCCAGGCCTGTTTCATGTCTTCATTAATGATTTGGGTAAGGGGATCGAGGGTACCATCAGCAGGTTTGCAGACAACACTAAATTGAGTGGCAGTGTGGATCTGCTCCAGAGTAGGAAGACTCTGCAGAGAGCTCTGGACAGGTTAAATCCATGGGCTGAGCTCAATGCAGTGAGGTTTAAGAAGGCCAAGTGCTGGGTCCTGCACTTTGGTCACAGCAGCCCCAAGCAACACTGCAGGCTTGGGGACAGAGTGGCTGGAAACTGCCCGGTGGAAAAGGATCTAGGGGATGCCAGTGGCTGAACATGAGCCAGCAGTGTACCCAGGTGGCCAAGAAGGTCACCAGCATCCTGGCCTGTACCAAAACCATTGCATCCAGCAGGAGCAGGGCAGTGATGGTACCTCTGTACTGAGCCCTGGTGAGGCCACAGAGGTCCAGTTCTAGGCCATAAAAGCATAAAAGACATCGAGGTACCATAGCATAAAAGACGTTGAGGTACTGCAGCATGTCTGGAGAAGAGCAGCAAGGCTGGTGAGGGGATTGGAGGGCATCATACAAGGAGCAGCTGAGGGAGCTGGGGCTGTTTCATCTGGAAAAGAGGAGGCTGAGGGGAGATCTTAGTGCTCTCTACAGCTTCCTGATAGGAGGTTGGAGTGAGGCTGGTGTTAGGCTCTTCCCCTGAGTATCCAGTGACAGGACAAGATGAAATGGATTTGAGCTGTGCTGGGCCAAGTTTAGGTTGGACATCAGGACTGAGAGAGTGGTGAGGGGTCAGCATAGCCTGCCCAGGGAGGTGGTGGAGTCACCATTCCTGGAGGAGTTCAAGAAGCTGTAGGTGTGCTTCAGGATATGGTTTAGTGGTCATGGTAGTTGGGTTACAGTTGGACTCTGATCTGAAAGCTCTTCTCCAGCCTCACCGATTCTATAAAGACAGACCACAGGAAGTGCATACCTACAGGAGCAGGCTCTGAGCCACATAGCGCCAGGTCCCACTCAGTCGCTGTCCGCATGAGCATCTTTGGTCACATTATGCCCTCTGCTGACAAAAAAGTTTGTTGGCAAAATCGGCACAGCAACGACTTCCGTTTGTCAGAGCAGCACTTTCACCATCCAGAGTAAGGACTCAGATCTGCCTTGACGGTTCCAGCTATGATTTATCCGTGGCCACAGACGCCGGCTTTATTTTAGGACAACACGTTATTTTTACCTGAAATTAAATCAGAATTAAGTTCCTCTGCTGTAAGGAACAGACAGGTTCCAAGCATATGTATGGATAGTTTTCAGCAGATGAGTTGTTCCTCATGTCTCATGTGCCTGGGAGACTTCACAGGCTTGTAAGAAAGCACCTTGCCCCACACCTCCAATAACCTCTCTGCTCTGGTCCACTACTTTCCCAACTCTTCACTTTTCCTTCTGTGTACTGCATCTCCTTAACCTTCTTTTATTTCTATATCTTTTCCTGCATCTACATCTAACCATCTTTTATTTCTCTGTCATGAGGGGATGCAGCTTGCCCTTCCCCAAAAGCAACATCAGCCAGGGTGCCCAGAGATGCTGAAGTGGCAGGCAGCCCTCGGTGCAGCGCAGACGCCAGGTAAGACTGCCTGGGTCAGCAGCAGGAAGGCAGCATCTGTGTTTGTTTTTACATTTCCATCTAGCTATTATTTTTTAAAGGGAAAAAGTACTGTTGATGACAGTTCACCTCAGTATGTCCTAGGACTGTACTTCAAGGAGTATGGCTATCCACCCCAAACAAAAAGGACAACTTCCACATCTATATGCAATAAAACTGTATTTTTGTGTGGGTTTGCCTTCTTTTTTTAATACAGAAATTTGTACACTTTCTTACAAAACTGCAGGTAACTACAACTTTTAAATCATTTTTGGTCAGCAAGTACTGTAAAAATCTTTGTGTGCAATTATCATGTATTTACAGGGCCTCATGTTAGTGATTTTCAATGATTATTACAATAATGTCACACACTCTCAACATAAGACATGGCTTGAGATAAATATATTAGTAAATAAATATTCTGAGAACATATTTCCATAAATGAAATGTGCTGCTATACATATACAGAATATACACCCAAACCACCACAATACAAGATGGGTTTTAGCTTTTAAAACATCTTTAAAAATGGTAATGAAGGAGAAAGAGCCCTTTGACCTTATTAAGAATCTCTGCAGCAAGGTTTATACAAAACAATTTTAAGTGCTATAAGATAACTTTAATTAAAAACATTTTAAATAGTGCCTCATGAGCCAAACACAATGGCAACTATTCCGGTAAGTGGTAGAAAGGTACTTTGTTAACACCCCTCTGCTCATGGCCAGCTAGCCTGTGGGCCTGCATGGACACACAGCTAGCAGGGGACTGACTGAGAGCTGAGTATAAAACCAACCACAAGATGCAGGGTAAGGCCTGTGGTAAGGCCTGAAGAGACTGTTGCACTGGCAGAGACCTCCACAACACGGGAATGAGACCAGCACATCCAGGAACACCACGAGCCAAAATACTCAGATTTCTCTTTGATAGCCACATTTTACCACAACGTGCTGTGTAGTTACAGGGTACAACACACTTAGGGGGCCTCAGTGCCTGACAAAATGCCAAGTGGGATAACCATGGCAGTGTGCCATAGTTTCTACACTGCATTTGAGTGAAGGAAGCAGAAAGGCAAGACTTGGACACACAAACAAAAACCTTGAGAGTTTATTCTCCCAACACATACCACTTGCTTCAGTCACTCAGAGAATAAGCTTTGTACACAGAAAATGTGTTTAATGGAACTTCTCTTTTCATCTTGTACTAAGATACTGCCTTGTGTTAATGTTCTGAACAGCTGGATTTTGGTGTTTGTTCATTTAAGAAGATTTCCTGTGAATTCCTTTAAACAGAATTATTTTTCCTAACTTACTGAGTACAAAAAGTAAAAGTAAACAGATTAATGCATCTTCTATTTCTTAGATGTTTGCTTCTTTTAAGATACCCCATCTGGGACTATAAAGCAAACCAGCTAATTCAGCCCACTGCTGTCAGGGACATGACTGTGGCAGAAGATGGAGCATTCTTTTTCCATGTTTTAGTATCTCTGAAGTGTACTGAACTTCAGACAGATCTTTTCAGAAGACTGGCACTGCAGGCATTAAATAATTAATTTCCCTTTAGGAGAATTCCTGCTGTGAATACCCCAGGCAGGATGACACTGTGTCCTCAGGCACATGCAGCATGACAGGCAATTTAAACCGTGCTATGGTAGCCTCTTACTCAGAAACTTCTGTTTCCACAGGAAACAATTGCTATCAGAAGTGAGGACATGCATTATCTCATGATAACAAACATCCCCACTAGTAGTACAAGAACAAGAACAAAAGTGTGTGTCCAGGCTGATGGAGTACAAAGAGCACTCTCTACACAGGAACAAAAAAAAAAAAAGCAGCACAACTGGCTGGGCTCAAGAAACCTGTAAAACAGATTGATCTATGGAAGCTACATCAACCACAGCAAAGAAGAAAACAAGAACTAAACAAAGTCACTCTCCCACATGCACAGAAGGTGACAAGCACTGCTTCCCTCAGGCATCCTTGTAGTCTGTAAGGAAATAAGACACTTTCTGACCTGCTTCCAAAATGAGCCAGCCAAGTTGCAAGCACCCTGCAAGCTGTTTTCCTGCATATGCCAGCATTCCTCACAGCCTTAACAGGGGGTACAGGTGCCCGAAAAGCTTCCTTTGGAAGGCAAGGTTCATTACCTACAAAGGTTTTACCCTTTCCAAGCACTTTCTTCTAGCATCTGTTGGAGGGAAGGGGCTCCAGCATTCTTCATCTGTCAGAAGATATGAGATCCATGGTTTAGCAAGAAATAAGGATGGGAACATTTTCAGCTACCAACTTCCATACCCTTGTTCTGTTACAACTAATCATAAAGGTGGGAGACCCTTCCTAGCCAAATCATCAGAGCAGCATGAAAGGGGAAGAAGGGGAGAGGAGAAAGGAGACAGTCCATGCTTTACCTCCCTCAGAATTGCTCGCACTACTTGCTGGCTACTAGGAGCAGTCACTCTCTGAGCATCCATTCAGCAGCTGCATCCCTCTGGACTACTGTGTATCAAGGTGCTATCTGGTTTCTAAGGCAGGTGTAGCCCTGAGCTTAATCAAAGGCTGGACTCCTTTTCAGTAGGAGATAATAGCATCTACACATAGCCTGGCTTATTCAACACACCATTAGCTCTCAGTGAGAGCTGACAGGGTTGCTTCTAAAAGAAAATATAAATAACACTTTGTCATTAATACGGAAATGACACCAGAGCTCAGAAACGCTCTGCGCCGTGTCCCACCTGGGCTTTGCACACAAATGGAGGCCCGAAGGCTTCAGGTGAGAGGAACAAAGACAAGCCAATGTGGACACAGAGGGAAAGGAAGTGGGAGAGGGACTCCTCCACATTACCACTTTTGTATGTTTGTCAAAGCTTAAAAAAAATTAAGTCCACAAGAATTTGGAGTCTCTGCTAAGCTCTGCTGCTCCATCCAGGATCATTTGGGCAGGTCTAGTCGCCGATTTGGCTTCTTTCCAAGGGATAAGATCCAGCACCTGTAGGACAAGGAAAACTAAGGAACATTATATCTAGAAGATTCCACTCAATTTTGGGGCCCCCCAGAACAAGAAAATGACTGACTGAAGTAAGTTCAGCAGAGAGTCTAGTCAAGGGACTAGAACTTTTTCAGCCTGCAGAAGAGGTTTTGGGGACACCTCTAGCATCTTTGCAATACCTCCATGGGAGCTGCCACAACAATAGAACCAGGGACTTCACAATGATGCGTTCTGGACAAGAGATAAGGAGCTTAAGTTGAAAAATGCAATGTTCAGAATGGAGATAAAGAACCTTTCACCATAATGGCAGTCAAACACAGGAACAAAGGCCCAGAGCAGCACAGTCTCTCTGAATAAATTTGGTCTAATCTGACAAACTGGTTTCCTCTCAGACCTGGTTAGGCTGGACTAGATGATGGCCTGATGTCCCTCGCAGCCTAGGGTACAGTAGGATTTTATGAACACCCTTACAACAGCCTTGGCAAGGCATGTAAGGAATATCCCCTTCATCCTGTGAGTAGTTCTTTCTTCCCCCTTGTGTATGTCCACAACAGAGATGTTTCCCACATCTCCTATAGCAATTCCAAGTTTTTCACACTTTTTTTTTTCTTTCAATCCTTCAGCTTCTCTGTCCCCTCCCAGCCCTGCAGCCTTGCCTACTCAGGCAGCAAACCACAGCTGCCACAACTGGCAGTGTCCCTGGCTGTGGGAATTCCAATGTGACCCTGGTACTAGCAGTAAATGTTCCCCTCCCTGCAAAAGATGAATACGAAACCCTTAACAGGGTAAGACAGTAAACTGCCATTTTCTGTTCCTCTGGTTATGAATTGCGAGCCCAGGTAACAAGAGAACACTTTAGGGGGAAGGATTAGTCAAAAACCTGCTCTTACGCATGGGCAGCAGCAACTACTTTGACTGCAGGTACCTAGGACGTTGGCAGCATTTGATACACTAGGACAGAAAGGTAACAAGCAATCAAAACACCCACACATGTTACCTGTTGCTTTTGTGGTTGTCATCAGCTTCTGGGAATTCAGAGTGGGACTGGGAAAGAGCATTCCAGCTTCCTTCTCCTCCTGAGAGTAGTTCTGCTGCAGGAATGATGCTGCCTCGTAGCACACTTCTCTCTCATCCTGTACCTCTCCTAGAGCTTGGCACTGCAGGTAAGTGTCTAGCTCAGGTGTTCCATCCCAGGAACTACAGACTCCTGTGTGGGTCCCTTGGCACTCTGTAGGTAGGATCAGCTCGCAGTCTCTGTCTTCAGGTATGATGGGAATGCGCTGACCCAGCTCACACACCCCCTTGCAGCAGCTAGGCAAGGTGTCGTCAGGAAGCGTGTACTGCACGTTCACTGCATAGTCCTCCATGTAACAGCCACCGCCTCCACTGCCACTGCTGCTATTACAGGCTACCTGCTTCTCTTCATAGAAGCAGCAGGGCAACCCCTCATATTTCACCCCATCTGTCCTATGCAAGTGGTCTGAGTTAATACTGTACAAGCCTGGGGTGTTCCCTGCCTGTGGTTCGATACCTGGGCCACACGTCCCCCAGAGGGTAGAGCTAAGCAAGAGTGCACTGCAGTCAGTGGCCCCACCGCTGGGCTCCAGGGCAGAGTGCTGCAGTTCAAAGCAACACGCGCACGCTTGCTCCATGAGTGGCCCTGCTGTCTCTGGGTTCTTCCAGTTCCTTTTAACATCCACAGCAGCACCAGGAGAGGCCTCGTTTCCTCCCTCTGAGGTAGTGCCATTGGGATCCCTGTGCTCTAGAGAAGAATTACTGCTATAGTTCATATCCATGCTGCAATTAGACAGTTGGTCCCCTGAGGAAGAAGCTGGCACAGGCCGGCAGTCAGCACCCACCAGACTGTGGCCATGAGCTGGAAGCTCGTCCTGGTGAGGGCCCTCCAAGAGAACAATTGCACCCCTGTTTGCACCACCAACATCACCCACTCGGCACGGGCTCTTACTGCGGTAAACATACGGGTCATAGTCACTGCTCAATGAGCTGCGGAAGGTGGAGCAGCTCCCGTAAACACCCTGGTTGCTGACCTCAGTGCAGTCAACCATGGAATCACTTGAGGAGCAGTGGCACTGACCAGAACTGCTGCTGCTACTGTCACTGCCAGGGCAGTCAGCCAAATATCCACTGCACACTGAACGATGACCGTGATAGCAGCTAAAGCTGGAAGTACTGCCACTCTCTAAGTGGGATGAGGGCACTACATGTACCACAGGAGGGAAAAGCATGCTGCCACCAGGCTGAAAGGCACGGGAAGGACCCTTTGAGGAAATGCCAGCTGAAAGCTGTCCATCTTGCTCAGGGTAACTAAGGCCTTGGAAGTAGTAGTGCTGATACATGGTCTCATACTGGGAAAAGCATGCTGCCTTGGAAAAGCTGCGCCCACCAAACTTGGGTCTTCGGAAGTTGTGAGCTGGAGAGTAAGCCCTGTGCTCCAGGCTACAGTGGTGAGTGTTTAAAGCATGATCCAAGTGAATGGGCTGATAGCTTCGGATGTACGCTGAGGAGGGGGCCTGGTAGAGGCTCTGCTCGCCATGCCGCTCCACTGTAAGCACTGTGATGGGGTTCCCGTGAGGGTCCATGCTTGTCCGAGTGGGATACGCTGTGATCTGGCTTGCTCTGTGCACTCGGCCTGGGTAATGGACTGGCAGAATCACCCTCTGCTGCCGGCTGCGTGTTGGGTTGATGGATTCCAGACAGACTGGACCTGCATTTCCCTTCTTCTGCTCTGAATGAGAGAAGTAAGAGTGGAAGAGTAGAAGGAATTAAAGCTAATATATTTTATGCAAGGAAGATGGACATTTTGTTTTGAATTTCATTCCATACACACACAACAGAGTTTAAAAAAGCAACTCTTTTACCAAGCTGGAACAGAACCAAAACACACACAGTAATTTAAGAGCATCTGCCTCGAAGCCTTCAAGAGAGTTGTATTTGCTTAAAAAGGAAAGGAAGCAAAGCAATTCCAAATACTGTTCTCACACACGCAAAGCCTTCTGCTTAAGCATCACTTCTCTTTCTTTCCTCTAGCGCTGCCACCCAGCAACAGGACCAGACGAAATGACCCCTGGTTGCGCCAAGGCAGGGTTAGGCCAGCTATCAGGAAATAGTTCTTCACTGGAAGGGTTCTCAAACACTGGAATGGTCTGCCCAGGGCAGTGCTGGAGTCACCATTCCTGGAGGTGTTTGAGTGGTACGTGGCCCTGGCGCTTAAGGACATAGTTTAGTGTTGACCCTTCAGTGGTGGGTCAAGGGTTGGACTGGGTATCTTTGACATCTCTTCCAATCAGATATATTCTGTGATTCTGATCTTGCAGGTCAAGTGCAAGGCTGTCAGTCACTGCTTCAGTTTTCACTGCACACAGTGGTTTGTGTAAATGTGCATCAATCAAACATTTTTTCAAGACACAAGAAATTAAAAAGGCAGGAGCAAGTAAGAGAGATCATGTTCAAAGTTACACCACCACAGGAAAATAAGAGTAAAAGAATAACTAATTGTCTTTTCTTTATTATTACCGAGAGAAAATCCATCCATCTCACAGCTCTGGTTGCTCTCTTTGCCCTCAGAAGCTGGTGCACACTGCCCCACACTGACATCATGCCTAAAGCCAGGGAGAGCCACAAACGTGACCTGTCCTGCGAGGGACTGCTTCCAGCCGTGTCGCTGGGCTCATGTGGCAGTACAGACCACGAGCTCTATGGAGATCTACCTGTGAGCTGCTCAGCCCCAGCCGGACACCAGGCAGCTGTGCAGCAGCACTCACCAATGATGTTGTGGCGGCAGTGGGGGCAGGTGTGATGCTGCAGCAGCCAAGGGTCCACGCATCTCTTGTGGAATCGGTGAGTGCAGGGAATGACACGCAGCTCCTACAGGAACAGATGAAGGAACATGACATAGCACTCCTCCCAAATGAATTCATTTGTCACAGCTTACTCCTTGATTTTTCAACCTAGAACTAATCTGATTAATTCCTACGCTCCAAGCAATAAGAAGGAAACAAATACCACCAGTTTCAACACAGCCAAGGCAGCTGCGACCAGCTGTCACAAAAAGGAGTCTGCAGGCAAGTTACAGCCCTATGCAGATTCACTGCCTCTCTGTGGCATACCTGTAGCTGTGTGTCCCTATGATCTACACCTTCAAGAAGCCCCCACCATTAGACTTCACTTTAATTTATTAAAGGACTCTTTTTAAAAAATCTAATCACATTATTTAGTGATGCATCTTGCCTACAGCTACTGGCAAGGGAAAGCACTCCTGGAAAACAAAACCAACACAACACATATGACACTTTTTTCCTCGCCCAGCACTCTCATCCTTCAGCTACCATCTGTTGACAAGTTTCCTGAGACTGCTGGATATGCACCAGTTGAAAGTTGCAATAGATTTTCTTCCAGGTACTGCTCAGGTCTCACTATGAACCCAGGTTTTGGCAAGCAGTTCCATAGTGCTGGGGGAGAAACACCATGTTTTGATTCAGATTGGGTCCCAATCTTGCACTGGAAAACACAAACGCTGGATTCCTGTTTCTGCTCTCCATTCACAGCTTTGGGCTCTCTGGCTCCAAGCACTTTTAGGACTAAACCCTGCCCAGGCAACCCTTTTTCCTGTAAGGAAACTATTACAAACTTTGTGACTGCCCTTTTCTAGAGCACCTTCATTTCCAATGTGTCTTTTGAGAAATGGGATCAGCAGTGTGCTCTCACAGCACTTCAGAGGGAGCATGACTGAACTTACACAGTAGCATAATTATGCATTCTGCTCATTTCTCTGGACTTCCTCGCTTCATTCCTAATATCCAACTTGCCTTTTTGACAGCCACAAACCATTGATCCACCTTCACAATGCTACCTGAAACACTTTCAAGATCTTGCTTCTGAACAGTGATGCTCACAACACAGCCCATCACTAATACAGTGAAGCTCTTCCCCATGTATATCACTTCATGGTGTAGTTTGTGCATGAATTTCCAGTCCAGTTAGTTCCATACAGCCCTTCTGAAGTCCTTTTCCACCTTCACTCTTGCTACACTGAGTAATTTCCCATCAGCTAACATCTTTAACTTTGTTTGTAGATTGTAGCACTCAAAAACTGCACCTAGTATCTTCTATTGCCTTTAAAACAATGAATCTTTTATGAATATTTTAAAAACGAAATGTCTGCAAATAATTCTTATATGGAAGTTTTAAAGCTGTGATTAATGACTGCCTCTGCTCTAAGGAGCCCATTTTTTGTTTCATCCTTTCATTGCTTTCTCTGACAAAACTGTGTCACAGAAGGCAAGCACTGATGCAAATGCAGTGATGGCAATTAAGGAGTCAAAAAACATTTTCTGAACCTTTTGGCATCTCCTCTTCTGGTTTCCCAGCAGTCCTGGGTACCTGGCATTTTAAAGACAAGGTGCCATCAAGCCTTGAGAAGCAAAACATAAAATGCACCCCCAATACATCCAACAGATCTCAAAGGCACAATCATCTTAGCAGAAAGCTTGCTAGAAATACTGAGAACTAAAGGCCAAAGCAAGTCCAACTTCTTTACAAATTCTTTCTCAGAAAAGCCACTTGATGGAGGTAGCAACCTGCAGAGTGAGTGCCCTCACCTCCCACTTTGGGAGATGTAGAATGCAGCTGAGGCTGAGCTGGTTACTCAATGCTATTAGTGCGGCAAGCAGCACAACCTCAGTACACCATGTACCCAATAGCCAGCACCATAAGAGAGTGCTAAAATAAATCAGCTACGTGCTCAGCCCAGTCTGAAGAAACCATTTTTTTCTTACCTCCCCATCAATGTACTTCTCCAAGCAGATGGCACAGTCAGAGGTAGAGCTGCTACTGAGTGTGTCCAGTGCTCCACAGCTACCTTCCCGGTGTCCTTTACTTTTGGACTTAAATTTCCTGGTCTCCATTTTTTCCAGTGCTTGCACTGCAAGTCTGTTCATGGAATTCTACAATAGAAGAAACAAAACCAACGAACAAACCAAACTAAAACCACAAACAAAACAAATCAGACAACACTGCTGCATAAGGGACTACAGCCAACAAACCGCACCACGTGAAATTAACACTTCCCTCCAACTCACGGCAGGCCCAGACCAGGCACCATTTCAAAACTCAAGCAGAGAGAAGGCTAACAACAAGGACTGAGCTCAGAAGCCACGTGAAAAGAACATACACCACATGCAGTAAAGGTACTCTGAATCAACACGGAGTGAAGGTGCTGATGACTGGGGTACACTGATTACTATCCCTTATTAGTTATACAGGCAGGAAATGATGAAGGTGATAACAGAGGGCTAAAAGCTATCAAAAGGGACTTCAAGGCATTGCGAAAAACAGTTGAGAGAGCAGTACCACAGGTAGTACTTTCATCTTTACCCTTAGT
>WAAF01008817.1:0-10474 GCA_013400475.1 Tricholaema leucomelas
AGGAATCGAGTTAACAACTTAGTGATAGGCATCCTGAATTGCAGTGTTTTGATTTGGCTTTTCTTAACCAGCAATTCAAATGCCCCTTCCCATTCAGGTATTTTACTAACTGAAAATCAGGGTTCTTCACCAGTTGAAGAAGCACAGTGTGTCTGTATTGATGGGATGTACCTTTAGATGTCAGTTAGGAGTTGAAGAAGCACAGTGTGTCTGCATTGATGGGATGTACCTTTAGATGTCAGTTAGGAGTTGAAGAAGCACAGTGTGTCTGCATTGATGGGATGTACCTTTAGACGTCAGTTAGGAGTGCAGACTAAGCAGTAATGTGAATCCTAACACTTTGTAAAGTTTTAGATACTGATGCACCATTTTCTAGAATATTGTAGGCACAGTGCTCCCTGAACACTATCAATTGCAGCCACTGGAACACTTTCTCTTCTCAAGGAGTAGGAAGGAGAAAATGTGCTTGTAATTTTCTCCATTGCCACATCAGGTATCTCTTGAGGCAATAACTAATGTTATATCCAGAAATAATCTGTATCATCCATTTTGTTCTAAATTTTGCTTGTTGTGTCTTCTGGAGTAATCACTTCAATGTTCAGAGTGAAATGTTAACAACCGAGCAGAGAAAAAGACCAAATTCTAGCTGCAGCTCTGCCTTCATTTGAATCAAGAGCTGTAAACCTTGGGATTTCTAACAGCTGTCATTTGTTGCACTCAGTGTGGGATTTTGCCTTAGATATCAAAAAAATGGTGCCTACTTCTACTCTGAGGGACATGTGGATTCCTGAATGCTCTAAAAAGAAATGCTAGGGAAGTTGTGCGACTGATTTAGTCCCTGATGCCAGTAGTTTCTGATGTACTTCATACAACAGAAATGGAGTTGGCAAAATGAGTTGGTAGAGGCCTGAAGTTGAATGTTAAAATGGTGGCTTAAGTGCTGTGGTCCTTTTAATTGGAGAATAGTCAGTGAATTTGTAAAGAACTGGTTACAAACCTCAGGACCTTTAATAAAAAGCATATAGTAATTAATACTTCTGTAAATGGGGAAAAAAATCTGCTTAACAGCAATGAAATTATTCTGCACAGTCACCTGGTCTAACAACATAAATTGAGCTGTTTTCCAATTATGCCTTTTATTTCAGTAAAGATACTAATTCCACTTTCACTTTCTTAGGCCTTTGATCATATTCTTTCTGCTATAGAAGACATTTCTGGACAAATAGGCCATAACTATCTGAGAGACAAGTAAGTAGTGATTAACTTGGAATGTTGAAATCTTACCTGCAAATGGTGATGGTTTAAAGCTAGTGAGTTTAGGGACAGCAAGGATATCAAATGTTGTTCAAAATCATATACTAAAAATATTGGAAATAAAGCAAGTGTGAAAATAGGGTTTTTTTGTCCCCTACAACTGTTTTCTTCCACAGTTCCAGTTAGGCCTTTGCAAATGCTTAGGTTCACATCCAGGTATCAGCATCTCTCAAGATTTGATAAGTGGTCATTTGCACGAGATTGAATTAAAAATGTTAATGTTGGTCCTTCTCTGTTATGGTTAACTTCATGAACATTATTGTATGGGGGCAAACTAAAAAAACACCTCAGCTACAGCCACACTAGGTGTTTATCCTATTCCTACAACAGATGTGTCCAACACATATAGAAGAGATGGCAGAAGGTGTTTTGACACAGGTTCGATAGTTTAAGCATGTCTTTGAAACCAATAATGAAAATTCTTTATTGCTTCCATCCCTCTCTGTTCATAGTTGATTCATCTTGAGAGAAACAACTAACTACTTAACTGAATGCATTTGACACCAAATTGGGTGGGAGTGTTGGTCTGAGTGAGGGCAGGAAAGCTCTGTAGAGGGATCTAGGCAGACTGAATTGATTGATGGGCAAAGGTCACTTGTAGGAGCTTCAACAAAGCCAAGTGTTGAGTCCTGCACTTGGGTAACGACAGCCTCATGCAAGACTTCAGGCTTGGAGTAGAGTGGCTGAAAATATGCCTGGCTGAAGAGGACCTGAGGGTGCTGGTCGACAGCTGGCTGGACAGGAGCCAGCATGTGCCCTGGTGGCCAAGAAGGTCAAGAGCATCCTCCTGTATCTGGAATGGTGTGGCCAGCAAGAGTAGAGAGATGATTGTCCCTGTGTACTCAGTACTGATGAGGTTGGACCTCAAATACTGTGGCAAAATTTGGGTCCCACACTGCAAGAAGGGCATTGAAGTGTTGGAATTTGTCCACTGAAGGGCAATGAAGCTAGAAGGGTCTGGAGAAAAAGTCTTTTGAGGAGCGGCTGAGTGAACTAATATTGTCTGGAGAGCAGGAGGCTGAAGGGAGATTCCCTGAAAGGAGGTTGTAGTGAGGTAGAGGTTGATCTCTTCTCCCAGGTAACTACTGATAGAACAATAGTAAATGTCCTGAAATTTTCCCAGAGGAATTTAGATTGGAAAGGTGGTCAAACATTGGAATAGGCTGCCCAAGGAAGTGGTGGAGTCACTATCTCTGCAGAGGTTAAAAAAATGCATAGACATGACACTTCGTGATGTGGTTTAGTGGGAATGGTGGTGTTGATGGCTTGATGATCTTTGATATCTTTTCCAACCTTAATGATTCTCTGTTTTTATGATTCTAAAGACACATGCATCATGTTGATTTTTTTAATACATATGAAAAGTTATTGTTGTGAATGGGAGACTTCCATAGTCTAAATGTGAGGAAAGGACATTAAATCTGACCATCTTCAAGAATGTTATTTAAGGTTAGGTCACTTCATATGTGCAGTCACAGACTGACCTGCCAATGTCCTGCTGACTCAACATAGAATCATAGAATCAGCCATGTTGGAAGAAACCTCCAAGATCATGCAATCCAACCTAGCATCCAGCCCTACCCAGTCAACTAGACCATGGCACTAAGTGCCTCATCCAGGCTTTTCTTGAACACCTCCAGGGGCAGTGACTCCACATGTCACTTTCAATCCAAAAGCCATGTGGTTGTGTTAGCTTTCAGTCCCCTAACCTTTGCAGGAAAGCTGAGCTCAGTTTTAACATTTAAATATTCAGCTCCTCAGCTGGAGCTAGGCTGCATGTGAGCTCAAGCAGAATCGCTCACCTGTTTACAGGGCCAATCTCTTTCCTTTCTATTCTCTCTTTGTTTACGCAAGGGAGGAATTATCCTGAGGCATTCCAAATAGAATATTCTCTCAGACTAAATTTTTCAGTTCCCTTTTTTGGAATGAATTGCATCAGGCTGTAATACAGAGGAATGCATCCTCAGTTTTGAAATACTGTCTTGAAGATGGAGCTAAATATTTTTCAAGTGTCATATTAGGACTGACTTTCTAGATGACAGAAAGTAATGTCCCTGAGTAAGTTGAAGAGTAGTTCAATGTAGATGCATGGATGAGTGTGCAGTTTGGTGACTAATGTATTTAGAATGACACCACCTTAAGACTGCTTCTTTTAGACTATTTGTACATTGAAGTGCTATTTCCTCAAGAACTGGCAGCCCCAAATACCCTCACTGATATGTTAAGGTGTGGCAGCCTGAATTAGCCAGATGCTTGTCAGATGTTTTGGCTGATGATGCCACCAGCCCATTCCAATTCCCAACCACTCTTTCAGTACAGAAATACTTCTTGGTACCCAATCTAAAATTCCCCTGGTACAACTTCAGGTCATTTCCTTTTGTCCTGTCATGAGTTAATAGGGAGAAAAGACCAACCCCCACCTCACTACAACCTTCCTTCCGGGAGCTCTAGAGAGCAAGAAAGTGTTCCTTCAGCCTCCTTTCCTCCAGGTTAAACAAAACCTGTTCCCTCAGTCTTTCCCCATCAGGCTCATTCCCCATGCCCCATAGAATATCAGCAGAATGACTAAGGCCCACTGCAAGTGCTTTTGGAAGGGAAAGATGTTGTTGTGAACTGATTTTCAATGCTGACTCTCCAAAGCAGGAAAGAAAAGCAAACTTGTGGAATAAAGGTATTAAATACAACTGCATAATCAGAAGTGGAAAAATAAGGAAGCATAGTCTCCCAGAGTATAAAATGTCCTTGTGGCTCTGAAATGGGATACTATAATGATAGCACTCTGGGTTTTGTACTAGTGTTTGGTAAGTAGGACCTATTAAGTGCTTTGTGGCAGCTGCATAACTCTGGAGCAGGTTCTTCCTTGCTTTTCTTCAAATCCTAGTTGAAAACCTTCACGATCAACCCCCTCTTGTTCTTGCATTCACTGTTTTTTTCAGAAGTGCTTAGCTCACAAAAATAAAATCTGTGCCCAACTAAAACTGCTGTGGAAATAGAAATCTCACTGCCACTAACACATTTTGTTTGAATTATCAGGTGGTCCAATTTTGATAGGAGATTCCTCAGTAAAGTACTGATGAGAAGGTCTGCTCAGAAATCAAGAGACCAGATCCTTAACATTTTCCATGAACTCAACTTGAAGGATGCAATTAGCTATGTGGCTGAGGTACTTGTGACCCCTTGCTGATGTGCTATAGCCTTGTTTGGGCTTGTTGGTTGTTTGGGGGGGTTGGTTTGTTTTTTTCATTTGTAATGTAGTCAAAAATTAATGTACTGCAGGAGAAGTCTGAAGGAAAACTGTTTTCATTTCTGCTTTTATTTTGGGTATGTGTTCTAATTCTCAGTATCACCTGTTTGAGTGGCTGTAGTTCTCAATATCATGCCTGATTGCCAGGTATGACTACATTGTACTTAGTGCCAGTGTACTTTTCTGTTGGATTTTACCAAATAGTTTTGATTCCATATTCATTGCATGAATGTAGTTCTCAATATCATGCCTGATTGCCAGGTATGACTACATTGTACTTAGTGCCAGTGTACTTTTCTGTTGGATTTTACCAAATAGCTTTGTTTCCATATTCATTGCATGAAAAAGAAAACAAACTGGAATTTCAAAAGAATTAGGCAAACTGCTGTCTTTTCTAAATGTGTCAACAGAGTCTTGCTCCTGCAGAACAGTGTTTGATGATGACAAAACTGATATCATAGAATCATAGAATCAACCGGGTTGGAAGAGACCTCCAAGATCATCCAGTCCAACCTAGCACCCCAGACAACCAGCAACAGAACAAGGGGACACAGTCTCAAGTTGTGTCTGGGGAAGTATAGTCTGGATGTTAGGAGGAAGTTGTTGGCAGAGAGAGTGATTGGCATTGGAATGGGCTGCCCAGAGAGGTGGTGGAGTCACCATCCCTGGAGGTGTTCAAGAAAAGCCTGTCTGAGGCACTTAGTGCCATGGTCTAGTTGACTGGCTAGGGCTGGGTGTTAGGTTGGACTGGATGATCTTGGAGGTCTCTTCCAACCTGGTTGATTCTATGATTCTATGAATCTCTATATGCCTGTAATCTCCAAGTGAACTCACTTTCACAGCTGGATGATATACCACTTAGTGTCTTTAATTAGAGCAAACACAATTGCTAAGGCTGATACTACTACTACTACTACGACCACTACTACTACTACTACTACTAATCTCTTTTACTTGAAAACGAGCTACAGACAGGCAGTGAAACATGGAATTTAAAGGCTAAATTCAGAAAATAAGATGAAATGCAGAAATTATATTAGTGGCTCAAAATAATGGAGCAAGGGGATAAATAAATGAATCACAAGACAAGCAAATACTTCCTTTTGCCTTTTTTGAGATTCAGTTTTCAGACCCTCTGAGCTCAGAACTAGTTTTCTTTGTCATATTGTTTTCTGGGACTCATCTCAGAGGAAGCAAGTTATATAATGACTTTGATGCTGATGAGCATGGGACCCACGTACAGATCTGCTGCTGAATCTGTTCACTGGATTCATTACTGTATTTTTTCTCTTTAACAGCTGGAAAGTTATGTAGAGTTAGCCTCAGAATCTTTACCCAATACTACCTTTAATTCCATATAGTAATGTCAAATTAAATTAGATTACTAATTTTTTAGATGTTAAACAGCATTTTGCCAGTACAGACCCCTGTGGGACAGCACTTGTCACTTGTCTCTATCTGGGCGCTGACCACTGCTCTTTGTATGCAACAGTCCCAGCTAATTCCTTACCCACTGAAGAGTCTACCCATCAAATCTATATCTCTTCAACTTAAAAAGAAGGATGTTGTGGGGGACTGTGTTGTGGAGTGGGCATCTTTCATTATTCTCCAAGGGACATGTATTTCCTTGGGTTTTCAGTTAAACTTCAATACAGTTTGAAAGGTAGAGACCTGCTGTGTGCTTTCTCTCTGCTGTGATTCAAAATCATGGATAGATTCAGGCTATGTAACCACTGTGTTATCCAACAACTACTTTTCACTTAAACAAGATATTGTGCAAGCTTTAAGGAAACCTGTGAAGACATAAGTCTGAGTTTTTCCAGCAGGTATCTCTAGGTATTTAGTTTGCAACGTGGTCCAAAGTGACAGAATACATAGGGACACCTGAATGGATTTTTGTGACTCAGCACATCACTGCACTAACAGTAGTATTTTCAAGGATTCAAGACTGAGTTTTTTACCAGACCAGAAGCAGCAAATGTCAGCTGTTGGTATATGTCTGTGAGACTGTGAAAGAGGTTGTGTCATGCAGAGATGAGGTAGTAAAAAGATGAGATTTGTTTTCATTTCTAAAACTCGTCTAATAGTGATGAATTGCTGGGAAAACTCAGCAAGCAGATAGCAGGTCTCTACATTTCAAACTGTACTGAATCTGCACAGGTATCCCTATGTATTTGGTTTGCAATGTGGTACAAAGTGACAGGTTCATCCTTGCCAGGGTCTGCGAGGAGAGAAGAGGCTGCCAAAGTGCAGAAGTATGATTTACTAACAGATTGATGCCTAAGAAATTGCTCATCCCCTGCAAATCAATTTAGATGACTGAAATGGCTTTATTCATTGGGATAACACCACTGAGTGTAAAGAAACCAGAGAACCAAAGAAGTAGTTTGTATTCCTTCACTAAATACAACTTGTCCTCTGCTTCTTGTGCTGCTTGGATACAGCAGCCTCACAAATGATCTGCATTGTCTGAGATACATTTTGTCCTAGGTGTTCACAGCTATAATGTCTCGTTCTCTTTTAGGGAGAGCGTAGAGGTTCCTTGGCATTTATACGCTCCCCGAGTACAGACAACATGGTAAATGTGGATTTCAGCACCCCACGCCCAAGCGCTGTGGAAAGTTCTGTCTCTTATTTACTGTAAGTAATGTGGACTGATTTGGGAGGGAGGGGAAGATTATGGCTTTAATTTCCACCACCCCCTATTTTTTTATATTTGAGGGAACTGAAACTGCTCTTGGTTTTAAAACATTCAAACTGCAGAGACTGTACAAAGAGTTGCGCTGTTGCATGGGGCTCTTTAGCTTGGAGAAGAGGAGATTGAGGGGTGACCTCATCAATGTTTATGAATTTGTAAAGGGTGAGTGCCAGGAGGATGGAGCCAGACTCTTCTTGGTGATGTCTGATGACAGGACAAGGGGCAATGGGTGGAAGCTGAGGCATAGAAAGTTTCACTTAAACATGAGGAGGAATTTTTTTCACGGTGAGGGTGACAGAACACTGGAACAGGCTACCCAGGGGGGCTGTGGAGTCTCCCTCTCTGGAGATATTCAAAACCCACTTGGATGCATTCCTTTGTGATCTGGTATAGGTGATCCTGCTCTGTCAGGGGGATTGGACTAGATGATCTTTCAAGGTTCCTTCCAGCCCCTAACATTCTGTGATTCTGTGATTTTACATGCAAACAGGTATTTGCTGTCAGGGCTGGTAAGATGAAGCAAATATCCACATCAAAGTCGTTTCATGTGCCTTTTGTTCACCACCTGCTCTACAGAGGACTAGGTTTAATTTTTGCTCCAGAAAAAGTCAGGAGAGAGGCAAGGAAAAAGAATTGCTTCTTCCTTAATTCTTTGATGATTCTTTCGCTGAACAGAATGTGTGTCATATAAACTGAGAAATTAATGCTACACCCACCTGAAAGGCAATAAATACTAAGAAAACAAAGGTTAAAAAAAATGTATTTTCATATTTTAATTTAGCTGGGTTTGAGCTTTCCTTTGTCTTTGTTTGCCTTTTTAAATTTCATCTCCATTTCTTCCTCTTGTTCCCATTTTCTTGCATTTTCTTCATCTTCAAGAATGAATTCTTTTTTATACATGTGATGTATTCTTCTTCAGGAGAGAAAAAGCTGGACCAGTTTGCCTCGACATGCAAGCTTTAGAGCAGAGGAGGAAAAGTATTCGGGACACAGAAGACACAGTAGCTCATCACACCCTACAGCAGTACCTGTATAAACCCAGGCAGGAGGTGAGAGCAGAAGGCTAGCATTGGACTCATTTCCAGTCTAAACCTAAGAGACATTAGGAACCAAAACCTGGGAGCAAAACTCGAAAGGAAATAACCCATCTGCAAAATCTGTGCCCCTGAGGAAGATAGGCTCTTTGACTGTATTCTTTCTCATTTTATGAACATGCTTCTTTAACAGCATTAGTGCCTCTGATTTCACTGGGGCCAGTGGAATGCAGAACTGGGTCTACTATAGGTTCTGAAGCAGGATTAAATGAAGGGTGTAAACTGAAGTGATTCAGGCACTTATAGGGAGAGGCTTACTTTAAATGACAGTCACATATTTAATATTCCTGGAGTCATACATGTTTCATAGTGAAGAAAGAGAAAGAAAAATAGGTGTTTCATGAATGCCTTCAAAATAGGTGTTTCATGAATGCCTCCAGGCTAGCCTTTGGTTCATTCATTTTTGTGGAGTTGTTTGCATTTGTCTGGTGCTGGTTGGATACATTGCTTCAGGGCTTCAAGATGTGTTTCTGAATAAATGAATATTGTCTTCCCTTCCTGGCCACAGCACAAACACCTGTACAGTCGACATGAGATCATGCATAGTGAAGATGAGAAACAAGACAAAGAAATTTTCCATAGGACAATGAGGAAGCGCTTAGAATCTTTCAAGAGTACCAAACTAGGAATAAACCATCCCAAGAAGCTCAATAAAATCCACAAGCGAGACCGGGGCCAAAAAAGGGTAAAACACTTTCACAAGGACCCCGATGCAGCAACCTGTTACCCAAACTAAGGGGCTGGGGAGGGCAGGGAGGACTCTGAAGAGTCCTATGTTGTGCATTTACCTCTGTCCTGTAGAACTTCATGAACTGAAAGGGTGAAAACAAGAAGAGATTAAGCTCTGAGATAATTCAAGGGTCATCTTCTCACATACTGCTTTTCTCTGTGCTTTGGGACCTTTCTTCTGGGTGAAGGATTTTTGATCAGGTGAAAAACAACAGACCTTAAGCAACGCTACAACACGATGGAGAGAGATTGAGGGTAGGTGTAGCAGGGTCCCACTATCGCATAGAACATTGCACAAAACTTGCATACACCTAAAAAAGAGTGTACAGCAAACAAAGAGGCAAAATTCCTTTCTTTTCCTGTAGGGAGCAAAAAATACAGGGAGGGATGCTAATGAGGTACATACTGAGTCTCAAGGAAAAAAAAATGGCAACAGATTTTTGGGATTGTAGTAATTTCCAAGGAGGTTATTGCCATTGCTCTCTGATAATGATTTCAGTAACTTGTTTGCTTTCTTTCAGCGAAGTAGTAGTGCAATACCAAATGGAAAAATACCTTCAGAAAATCCAGTCCAAGATTTTCCTTTGAAGGACAAAGGTAAAAATATTCTTAGACCAGTTTCAGTTACTGCATTTTATAGAATCATAGAATCAGTCAGGGTTGGAAGGGACCACAAGGATCATCTAGTTCCAACTGCCCTGCCATGGGCAGGGACACCCTACCCTAAATCAGGCTGCCCAGAGCCTCATTCAGCCTGGCCTTAAACACCTCCAGATTTTACCAGCTGCATTGTCAGTAAAGTGTCAGTGAAAAAATAAGTGTCATGTGCAGCAGTAAAGCTTATATTAAAAAGGGTTTTCTAGTCACAATTCACAACTCAGAGGTGGCAGACTGCTCCATACTTGTAAGTACTGTCTTCATGGTTTAGAAGTAGTTTTTTTCCAGGCAGTTGGATGATAACCAAATTTTTAATTGGACTCTTTACTCACATTTTAAAAATCTTACATTTAAATTCAGAAAACAAAGCAATACAATGGCTACAGTGTAGGAGAACTTGCATCTTTTGGATAAGCTAGTCAGAGCAACTGTTGCTGACATTCTTCTTTTCCATTACAGCAGGCTATGTCTGCCCAGGACAGCACTCCATGTACATTCAGTAGTTGACACTCTGATATCATAGAATCATAGAATCAACCAGGTTGGAAGAGACCTCCAGGATCATCCAGTCCAACCTAGCACCCAGCCCTAGCCACTCAACTAGACCATGGCACTAAGTGCCTCATCCAGGGTTTTCCTGAACACCTCCAGGGACAGTGACTCCACCACCTCTCTGGGCAGCCCATTCCAATGCCAATCACACTCTCTGGCAACAACTTCCTCCTAACATCCAGCCTA
>WAAF01008817.1:10484-24073 GCA_013400475.1 Tricholaema leucomelas
GTACTCATTCAAGGCTGCACCTTGAATACTGTATTCTGTTTTAGCAGCAAAGCTGCTGAAGGATCTAAAGAACAAGCCTTATGAGGAGCAGGTGAGGGAACTGGTATTATTTAGTCTGGAGAAGAGGAGGCTGACTGGAAATGCTATTGTTCCCTACGACTCCCTGAAAATAGGTTGTAGTGAAGTGGGTGTTGGTCTCTTCTCCCAAGTAACAAGCAATAGGAAGAGAGGAAGTGGCCTGACATTGCACCAGGGGAGGTTTAGATTGGAGATTAAGAAGAAACTCTTCACTGAAAGGATGGGCCAGGCTCCCTAGGGAAATGATTGAATCCCCATCCCTGCAAGTATTTAAAAGATGCTGAGATACGGTGCTGAGGGACATGGCTTAGCACCACACTTGCTAGTATTAGGTTAATGGTTAAACTTGATGATCTTAAAGGTCTTTCCCAGTGTAAATGATTCTGTGATTCCTTGAAGGATGTTAATCTATTTGTTGTGTAATTAAAAAGTGTATGTCACTTAAAAACTGGAATGTAGTTTAAAAGCCACTGAACTACATCTTATCTATGTTCTTCTTGCTGTCCTTTCAATGTTAAAAAGAACTGAAGCTGAGAAGGATTCATTTTTTCTCAGTAACTCCATGCAAAAGTATTTTTCTTTAGGTGTGTTCTTTGTCTAGTTTTCTGGAGCATCCAGGCTGGCTGGCTAGCTAAGTGTAATATTCTAGTCCAGAAAGTCCCTTTCCAAAGGCACTGAGATGAAATTCCTGCTGTTGAGGGTCTGGACCTTACCTGTCGAGCTGAACTGTGAAGTGCTGAGACAGTTCCTTTGCTGACTTCTGGACTGTTACTGGCAAAAATGCTGCTGCAAAGCCCAAGAGCATTGCTTGGGACCTGACAGCCATTTCCTGTCCTGCATTCAAGTCCGAATTAGGCCTTGCTGGGCTAGGATGCTGGAAAAGTGAACTTCCCAGCTTGGCATTCAGTGGGGAATAGAAACAGGAGTGCCCTGGCTGGGCTAACAGCGCCGTGCACTGCTCTGCAGGCCTAGCCAAGGCCGCAAATACAACTCCTGACAGCACATGGGGACCACCACAGAACTGTGGGTCTGGTCTGGGCTCTCACCACAGCGCTGCAATGATCAGAGTTTGGCTGATGTGCTCCAGTGCTGCTCTGGGGAGGTGTGAAACTGCATCTGGTGGGCTCCTGTACTTTGCTGGACAAGAGCTTTTTCTGGAAGCTAAAGTCAAATGTCACCCACAGCTACATCTGCATCTCAGATCTTACTATCACCTTGCCCACCTTGAGTAGTGCCAGTACTAGAGGAAGTGTCTCTGGATCCTCTTGGTACCAAGGGACAAGCTGTTCTACAGCACCTGGGGAGCACCCCAGAGCCCATGTACTCGACGTTTGTTGCCATCTTGTGATCAGCTGAGAATGTTTTGTGTTGGGTTTGTTATACTCACTTCAAGAGGTCAACCTGATGACCTTTGGCCTTCTAACCCATGAAGAATTGATAGAGGCTGGGTGGCAAATGGCTGGAGAGCAGTCCTGAGGAGAAGGACCTGGCAGTGAGCCGGCAGTGTGAGTGCAGCCCAGACAGCAACCCTGTGCTGGGCTGCAGTAAGAGCAGTGTGGGCAGCAGGGCAAGGGAGGGGATTCTGCCCCTTGGCTCTGCTCTCGTCAGACCCCACCCGGAGAACTGTGTGCAGTTCTGGAGCCCCCAGCACAAGAAGGACATGAAAATGTTGATGCAAGTCTAGGAGGCCACAGAGATGCTCAGAGGGCTGCAGCAGCTCTGCTCTGAGGACAGGCTGAGAGAGTTGGGGCTCTTCGGCCTGGAGAAGAGAAGGCTTTGAGGAGACCTTGTAGTGGCTTTCCAGTATCTGAAGGGAGCCTACAGGAAGGCTGGGGAGGGACTATTTGTAGGGCTTTGTAATGACAGGACAAGGGGGAATGGGTTTAAACTGGCAGAGGGGAGATTCAGACTAGATGTGAGGAAAGGGTTCTTGCCAGTGAGGGTGGTGAGACACTGGCACAGGTCGCCCAGGGAGGTCGTGACTGATCCCTCCCTGGAGGTGTTCAGAGCCAGGCTGGATGAGGCCTTGAGCAAGCTGTTCTAGTGGGAAGTGTCCCTGCCTATGGTGAGGGGTTGGAGCTGGATGATCCTTGAGGTCCATTCCAACCTAAATCATTCTATGACCTTTTTTAGAGCAGAGTCAATCATTCAGTGCTGTCATTCAATGCTGTCTTACTAAGGAGTGCAGTATAGATATCATCCTCTACTTAAGAATGAAAGCTTAATTGCAAGATAGGCTTAATAAGTGATTTAACAGCTGTTGTAAAGCTGACTATACTGCAGCAGAAGTAGCAACTATCTCACAGTATTTGCAATCAGTCAGGATACCACTGCTGGTCTGTCAAAGGTTGGAAATGCAGTGACTGGCCATTGTAATGGCATGACATTGATCCACGTAGCAATAGCAGTGATGCCATGCCAAACTGCAGCAATAGAAGTGATGCCATGCCATGGCCTGATTTGCTTCAGTCCCAGGAGAGCAAATTCTGTTAGAAAAAAGCTTAGCCAGAGTATGAATTTCCTGTCTGCCGTAGTCCCAGATAATTATGCAAGCTGGAAACTTGTGCTGAGTTTCTTGATGTGATTGGAGTCTAAGCTGCAAACTGGATACATTCACATTTGCTTTTCAGTGCTACAACTGCTGATTAAATTAGAGTATTTTTAAAGATGCATCTTTGATAACTATGTCAGCATCAAAATGGGATGTAATGGCATTTTCTATCAAGACTGTTATGAATCTCTGGTCAAATTAGCCCCTTCTGTTTTTTTTTTTCTCTTCCAGATTTGGAGTTTTCTGAATCAGAAGAAAATAATGATTACGAAACTTTACATCTTGGCAAAGGAGTTGATTTCCTGGCTAATGTTACGAAGCAGAACTTCACAGATACTCCTACTGGTAAAAATACTAATTACCTACAGTGTTGTTTGGTGGTTTTAGTTTGTGGGGGTTTTTTTTCCTCTTAAATGTCACAAAATAAAACAAATAAACCCCACCAAACGATGAACAAAACACCAAAAGAAACCCAAAACGCTAAAAATGCTGCTGATTTAGCCTGTATTTGGTGTTTTGTTTTGACTTGCTCAATATTAATGGTAATTAAGTGAATTTTGGATACCCAGAGGTGTGGAGACCATTTGTTGCTGATAGAAGTTGTGAGTGTGACTACCTAAACTTGATCTAAAGCCATTGATTATTTCTAGGAATGGAAAACATTGCTTTTAGAGTTTTAGAGCAGGATTTGTTCTTTTGAATTCACAATTGCTTCAGATCCTTAGAGTCTCACAGGAGTCACTGAAAAGAGTAGATTTACAGCATTCCTGGAATATTCATCAGACATAGTTTCAACTCCTGGGAGTCTCCAAAAAAAAAAAAGAGGTTGAAAGTGTACTACCATATATAACAGAAATTACATGATACAAGGACAAGTCTTATGAGGAGAAGCTGAGGGACCTTAGCTTGTTTAATCTGGAGGAGACTGAGAGGAGACCTCATTGCTATTTGCAACTGCTTGAAAGGAGGTTGTAGTGAGGTGGGGATTGGTCTCTTCTCCCTAGTAACTAGTGATGGGACAACAGGAAATGGCCTGAAGTGGTACCAGAGAAGTTTTAGATCGGGTATTAGGGAAAATTTACTGGAAGAGTGGTCAGTCGTAGGAACAGGCTGCCCAGGGAGGTGGCAAGCCACCATCTTTGGGACATGATTTACTGGGCATTGTTGTCTTAGGTTGTTGCCTGGACCTCAGAGGTCTTTTCCTGTCGAAGCAATTCTGTGATTCCTGAAAAAGTAGTATATATTTTTAGCACTTTTGCATTTGAATTTTCAGCATGCCACTGTATGCTGACATGTAACACTGCATGCAGTGAAGAAGTCTTGTGTCTACTCTTCTGCAAGACCACAATAAAACTATTTCACCTCTCCATGATAAATTCTATGTTTGAGGTTATAAAGTACAAAGTGTTTGAGTATAATTTGAGTACACATGCAGTGAAGAAAAGGTCTTGTGTCTACTCTTCTGGCAGACCATTTCACCTCTCCTATATTTGAGGATATAAAGTATTTGAGTATAATTTGAGTACGCGTGCAGTGGAGAAAAGGTCTCGTGTCTACTATTCTGGCAGACCACGATAAAACCATTTCACTTCTCCATGATAAATTCTATGTTTGAGGATATAAAGTATTTGAGTATAATTAGAGTATGCATGCAGTGAAGAAGAAGCCTTGTGTGTACTCTTCTTGCAGACCACGATAAAACCATTTCACCTCTCCTAAGTTTGAGGATATAAAGTATTTGAGTATAATTAGAGTACGCACGCAGTGAAGACAAAGTCTTGTGTGTACTCTTCTGGCAGACCACGATAAAGCCATTTCACCTCTCCATGATAAATTCTATGTTTGAGGATATAAAGTATTTGAGTATAATTTGAGTACACATGCAGTGAAGAAGTCTTGTGTGTACTCTTCTTGCAGACCACGATAAAACCATTTCACCTCTCCTAAGTTTGAGGATATAAAGTATTTGAGTATAATTAGAGTACGCATGCAGTGAAGACAAAGTCTTGTGTGTACTCTTCTGGCAGACCACGATAAAGCCATTTCACCTCTCCATGATAAATTCTATGTTTGAGGATATAAAGTATTTGAGTATAATTTGAGTACACATGCAGTGAAGAAGTCTTGTGTGTACTCTTCTTGCAGACCACGATAAAACCATTTCACCTCTCCTAAGTTTGAGGATATAAAGTATTTGAGTATAATTAGAGTACGCATGCAGTGAAGACAAAGTCTTGTGTGTACTCTTCTGGCAGACCACGATAAAGCCATTTCACCTCTCCATGATAAATTCTATGTTTGAGGGTATAAAGTATAAAGTATTTGAGTTCACCTCTCCTATGTTTGAGGATATAAAGTATAAAGTATTTGAGTTCACCTCTCCTATGTTTGAGGATATAAAGTAAAAAGTATTTGAGTATAATTTGAGTACGCATGCAGTGGAGAAAAGGTCTCGTGTCTACTATTCTGGCAGACCATGATAAAACCATTTCACCTCTCCATGATAAATTCTATGTTTGAGGATATAAAGTATTTGAGTATAATTTGAGTATGCATGCAGTAAAGAAGAAGTCTTGTGTGTTCTCTTCTGGCAGACCATGATAAAACCATTTCGCCTCTCCTATGTTTGAGGATATAAAGTATAAAGTATTTGAGTATAATTTGAGTATGCATGCAGTGAAGAAAAGGTCTCGTGTCTACTCTTCTGGCAGACCACAATAAAACCATTTCATCTCTCCTAAGTTTGAGGATAAAAAGTACAAAGTATTTGAGTATAATTAGAGTATGCATGCAGTGAAGAAGAAGTATAATTAGAGAATGCATGCAGTGAAGAAGAAGTCTTGTGTGGACTCTGCTGGCAGACCACGATAAAACCATTTCACCTCTCCATGATAAATTCTATGTTTGAGGATATAAAGTATAAAATATTTAGGAGTATAGTTTGAGTATAAAGACATCCAGAAATCAATCAAATAAGTGGGTAGCAAGATGCAGACCTAGGCTGATTTTTAGTGTATTTTTCTGTTCAAACACTACAATCCTGATATCTATTTTTAAAGGCTCCTGTAACTTACTTTTGGCTGTTATGTGGGCTGCCTTAGCTCCCTCACAATCAACTGATTCCTTTATGGAGTTATGCAGTTTATACTTTTGCATGTTTTTCCAAAATATTGCTTAATTTTTATGGCTTGGATTTGAGGTTTTGGCATCTATTTTATATTGTGCTTTTTTACTTGATTTTTGTTCATTTTTTATCTCCAGATAAACCTAACACAGTTGCATATTGACTATAATAACCAATTCTTCTCTTTAAAAGAAATCCAAAGTGACTATCACAGTCTCACAGTATTACCAAAGTTGGAAGAGACCTCANNNNCTGTGTCCTCTTGTTCTGGTGCTGTCTGCCTGAGAGAAGAGAGCAACCTCCTCCTGGCTACAACCACCTCTCAGGTAGTTGTAGACAGCAATAAGGTCTCCCCTGAGCCTCCTCTTCTCCAGGCTAAACAATCCCAGCTCCCTCAGCCTCTCCTCATAGGGCTGTGCTCGAGGCCTCTCACCAGCCTCGTTGCCCTTCTCTGGACACGCTCAAGCATCTCAATGTCCCTCTTAAACTGGGGGGCCCAGAACTGGACACAGTACTCAAGGTGTGGTCTAACCAGTGCAGAGTATAGGGGCAGGATGACCTCCCTGCTCCTGCTGGCCACACCATTCCTGATGCAGGCCAGGATGTCACTGGCTCTCTTGGCCACCTGGGCACACTGCTGGCTCATGTTCAGGCAGGTATCGACTAGCATTTCCTAAGGTAGAAAGATCAACCCATATGTGTAAAATGGTCTAGTAGCACCTTATGCTGGCTATACTGGCCTGCTTTCCCCCCTTATAGCTATTGTCCATTGACAAAGCATCTTCTTGTCTTGCCAAGAGATTATTTTGATTGATTGGATGTGTCCCTGGTGAACTTTTTTTAGGAATTGATAACCCAGTATTTTCAGCTGATGATGATGACCAAAGCATCTACATGAAGTTCTCACCATGGTTATCCAGCGAAGATACCGTGGTACCATCACAAAGGGCCCGAGTGCAGATCCCATATTCTCCAACCAACTTCAGACGACTCGCTCCATTCCGGCTCAGCAATAAATCAGTAGACTCCTTCCTGCTAGCAGATGGCCCAGAGGACCGACCCAGATCTTTTCTCCCAGAATCAACACATATGTAAAAGTTTAAAAGATGTTATCACCTTTGTTTCTCTTCAGCCTTCCTGTCAACACTAACCACTGGCAAGCAAACTTACTTTCCTGATTTTTCTTCTGCCAGAGCGTCTCTTTCCCTCCTGATTTTTCCATAGAGCTAAACATCTTCAGTTTCCATATAACTAAACATCTTCAGTTTTCCTTCAGCTTGAATAACAAAATATCTTTCTATTTTCCTTCTGCAGAAGTGCTGTCTGCCTGTTTGGAGTCCTGCTCTTTGTTTTGGCTTGAGTATTTTAAATATCAAGAAAATAGTATCCCATCCATTTTCAAGAGGCTCTGTTTTCAAGAGGCTCCAGGGTTTTTTTGTTAGTCAGTTGGAGATGATAAAATTTGTGCCTGAAGTCCCTAATAGGAAATGGGTAATCCTGATTCAATTCCCTTGAAGAGTGATTGGGGTTTTCCAGTAACATTGTCACTACTGTCTGCAGATGTAAGGAAAGTAGTCTCCAGAAACACAACCCAGTTGCTGGTACCAAAGGATATAGTTTGCCCATAAAAGGTCAGATGAGCCATTGAACTCGGTGGACTCTGTTGTATTCTAATGGACAATAGGAGCAGCAGGCCTGCACCAGCAGTGAGCTGGACTGTCTGTCATTCTTAACACAATGAGAATAGGTTTTTTTTACTCTATTGCTAAGAAAGTTCAAGAGTTCTGAGCATATGTCCAGGTTATTTATCCAGAGGAGGAAAATGGGCCTCCTGCTACAACAGAAGTATTCAATGACATTGCTGAGGTTGCCATTAATTAACACAAGAAAGCATTTAAAAGCAAAGCATGTTTTTGAGGATGTATCAGAGTTCCCTTGCACAAACAGAAATAATTTCACAAAAGCCAGGCTGTGGATAAGCAGAATTCAGGCTTTGGTTACAGCTGTAACTCTGCCTTTACTTTAATCCATTATTTTGAAACCAGGAAAATGCTTAACTTTCTGATGCAGTAAATAACTTGTTGCTTCTAATGAGTCAGAGGCTTACAATTAAATTCACTCTGGGCTTCAATGCATGTCTTGGTTGGCCCTTTAATTCTATCTTTGTGGGATTTTTCCACAACGTAAAAAGCAGCCTTCACTTCTCTAATCAACAGTCAGTGCTGTAAATGAGGTGGGTCAGGTCACAGTTCACACATCATAATCAAATAGACCATAGGGCACTGTGAGGATTATGCAATGAAAAGCAATAGTCAGTTTCATTGTGAATTCTCTTGTGGAATCCACGATCGCAAATGTGTGACCCAATGTCCTCTCTGCATCAGCTAATGAAGACGTTCAAAATTACCTTCAAAGTTTGAAAGTACTTCTGTAGTTAGGTCATGAAAGTATTTTGGACAAAGAATTCAGAGTAAGAGTGAATGCTGGTAGCTTTGATTTGAGAAAAAGGAAAAAAGGAAATTCCACTTTAGCTCTGTTCTGGCTTTTGTCCCTGCAGAGGACGGTGCTAGTCCAAATGTAATTTCAGGATGCACATCACTTTCTTCAATGGAGTGTCCTGTAGGTCTCTGGTTGGGTATACTACTCAGTTCTTTCTGAATCCATCAACTCATTGAATGCTTTAGGTTTGAAGGGACTTCAAAGATCATCTAATTGACACCTCCATCTTTGATTATTTTTTAAATGATGTTCTAAAATGAAGGTGCATTAATTGAAGAACTGGAAATTAAATTCCAGCATACTGATTAAAGCCTTGAACAATGAGCAGCATTCCAAGAGGGGAACTTCTCCTTGATACTTTAACCACATCAAAAATCTCTTAAGGTTGCCATGAAATACAGGCATTTGACTTGCAGATTTTCTTGCAAAGCTTTCTTCTTTCCCTCCATGCTACTACCTTATTTATAACTGACTGGAAATGGTATGTCAACGCTCCTGTCAAAGTTCTGGTATCTTTGATATATCAAAATCAGTGAGTTTTGGCTCCTGTATTTCTTCAAAAGTGGTTTGGGAAGTTAGATTTCCCAAGCTAATAAGCTCACACTTGCTATACTCTCTAAAACTGCCCTTTGGATTTTCTTTAATGAAATTCTCCTAATGGGAGAATGACACCAAAATTTCAGTTAAGAGGTTCCGTGTTGCAGCTTCCTATCTGCTGCTGCAGAACGTGGTCAAAGCTCACACAGATCAGTGTGAACAAAAGCAATGCCACATGGACTCCAGGCCATTCAAAGTGAATTAGACCAGAGGCTCTTTAGTGATTGTTCTGACTCTCATTATATAGTCTTTGAGCATAGAGCATATACCTTCACATTAGCATAATTAGGCAAGCAGAACCCCATCCTTTGCATAAACCCCACCTTGTTTTTCTCATTAACGAGATGTTCACTTATCTCTCCTTTCTTCAGATAAATTAGCAAGCAGCTGTGGGAAATCAAGGCCAGCACTCAATTATTATTATCCTTCTCACATTCCATTCCCACAGTTTCAAAAAGCAGTGTGAACTGGAAGCCAAGAGTGGAAAAGTGAAGTTTCTCTACACAGTCTATGCAGAAACCTAATTGACTCTAGTCAATAATAATTGACTCCCTCTACTACTTAATTGAAAGAGCATAATTTCTTTCAAAAGTTCCAAATGCTTCAAGTTAAAATACCCAGATGATGGCTCTATGTTCTAAATATCTGAAACAGGCAATTCTTCACAGACACTGAATTAAGTTTTGCCTGGTACTCAGCAAGGATAAAAAAGTTTAATAGACCGAATTTGGGTTACTCAAGATAGAAACCAGGACAGGGTTCAGGTCCCTCGCCAAAGAAAGAAAAAAGTAACCCTTAAACCACTCACTTTCATAAGATTTCCATTAAAAGAGGCCCAAACCAAAGCCAGCATACTCCTATATGAAGTGTGCATTTCAAAAGTTTCTGTTATGCTCTACAGGTGATGTGGACCATGATGTTGAAATGACAGAATACTCTTCTTCAGATGACCAACTCAACCAAAACCAAAGCGTTTCAATGACTCCCCTCCACTTCTTCCCATCCTGTCTTCAAATGCCATGGACACAAAATTATTCTTCAATGGAAAACAGAGGGAATCTATCTCTTTCTACTGTCTCTGACTATATAGCTTCTTGTGACCCAAATATACCCGATCTCTTCTGGCAAGCAGGTACAGATACCAATAACAAGGAGACAGTAAACTCCGGTTACTGTTCTGAAGTTAGCTACAAGTCAGAAAATTCACAAGAAGAGACCTCTCTACTTATTTTTGAAGGCCTGGAAGACTCTTACATGAAGGAGCCCCAAGAGAAGAAAATGTTGCTTGATGTGCAAGGAAATTACAGATCTGCCGCAGCCAGACGCGTACAAAGCCGGCGTTCTTTTCACAAGCCAAAACCTCTGCAACACCCTAAGCTTCAGAAGCTAGCATCTCTTCCAGCATCTTGCCATATCCCTCCACATTCTTTGGAACAAGAGGAGACACAGTTGTGAGCCAGGACTTACCTGAAAGGAGAAGATGAGAGAGAGTAACTTGAACAAAGGGCTTCTGTAAAAATAGAAAGCAACCTGTTGGTTTGTGGCATCTACTCTCAAGTGGTTTCAGGTTAAAAGAGAGGAGGATCCTGTGATGTCAGAAACACTGGAGCTTTTCTACTGCACTTAGGTTCTTAGGCTCTCATTCATGATGAAAGGGTGCATAGTGAAGGAGAAGTTTGCCTCCTTGTTATTTTTCCATGCAGACTGTTACAAAAAGAAAGTTAATCTGTTTTTGAAGGGATAAACCAAGAAGCTTTTCCAATAGTAAATATTTGATTTTTTTTTTTTTAACAGGGAAATGGTTTATTATGCCATAAATAAATTTGAAGAGACAGGCTGAATTTGCTACTTAAGTATTGGAATTCAGTATTTATGTTGTATGAAACTGATGCAGGAAAGGACATTAGTTAGTGTCTTGCCTGCAAAGTCTACTCTAATTGAAATGGAACAGTGCCTTGCATAAACTCGAGCTAAAGAAACATCTTTTCCTGCCCTTGATTATGTGTATCATGTGAGATATTGACTCTGGTAGAAAACTTTCCAGGGGGAGAAGAATCCTAGCATCTTAAAATTTACTCAAGGGCTCCAGGAAGGCCATTTCTTCCCTTCCTTCTTCATTTCCTCTATTCAGTAACACAGGGATGAAAGAACATCCAGAATTAGCTCAGAATTTTAGTTTGTGTGGTCACAATCAACTCATTTCATATTCTTAATTAAGCTGCTCTATTTTAAAACTGGCCTCACTCAGAAGTATAAATATTTGCCATTTTTAATGCTGCTTTGGAAGACATCTTCCAAACACTCTGTTAGATTGTCTTGTATCACTTTGAACAGGTGGTCAGGATATTGGTCTCTCAGATGCCATGCTGTATTTTACCACATGGTTTAAGTGCCACAATGACTCAGGATGTTGATGGTTCAGTGTATTGTATAGAGGTAGTTTGGCTGCTCTATATGTATCTCTTTGTCTTAGGAACTTCCTTTATTATTTTCCTTTGTCTCAAGTTTTTAGGCAAATGACAGTAGCTAAGATTGTGCCAGACTCCTGTGGCTTATGAATCTGAACTACAGCCCCTAGAAGACAGCTGGAGACAGCAGTGAAAGCCAACTCTAAACTAAATAGAAGTGAAAATGCTGAGACTGCTCATGGGTGTGTAACACTACATGCTGGTTTATAGTCCTCTGACCTAGCTATATTTTGCCTTGGATGATTTCAGTCCTGAAATTTTTACAGCAAATCTTCAGTGGTATAAGAAGCAAAGACTCTGTGACATTAGTAGAAGATAAGATCACAGCTGCTACCATGATCCTAATATGTACCTTATTTCTGTTTGTTATGATATGGTGTAAACCATTCACAAATGAGCTTGGACATCCATGGGGAGGTATTTGAATTGTTTAAGATTAGAACCAGCTGAGGCTTAGTTGGTAAATTTTAACCTTATACACAGATTTTGAACATGTTCTGGGTGATTCTATGTCAGATACAACATTTGAGATTTACCCAGAAACCCCAAAAGAGGATACACAGATTTTGAACAGGTTCTAGGTGATTCTATGTCAGATAAAACATTTGAGATTTACCCAGAAACCCAAAAAGAGGATACATACATTTTGAACAGGTTCTAGGTGATTCTATGTCAGATACAGCATTTACCCAGAAACCCAAAAAGAGGATACACAGATTTTGAACATGTTCTAGGTGATTCTATGTCACATACAACATTTGAGATTTACCCAGAAACCCAAAAAGAGGATACATACATTTTGAACAGGTTCTAGGTAATTCTATGTCAGAAACCCAAAAAGAGAGGAGTGTAAAAATTTGTGCCCACATATTTCATCTGTCATTGTCCTTTTTGCTAAAACTACCCACTAGGCTAGTGCAGATTGCAGGCACATGATGGCAAATGTCATCTACAAACCTCAATACGTGTATAACGTATGCCTTCAGAGACTAGATTTGGAGTACTGTCTCCTTTGATACCAAACCAAAAGCAGCTGCCTGTCTGCAGTCTCTTAACTGGAAAACTTCAGCACCCAGAGCTCATCTTTTTAATGAGGGTCATGAGACACAAGGCTGTCACCAGTAGAGATGCTAATTTTATAATTCAATAATGTAAATACAATTATTTTGTGAACCAAATAGGTATTTTGAAGTGGAGCACACTAACGCTGTTCCAGATATTGTAACTGGGGCAAGTATTTTAATCATTGGCATAGATACATAACAGGACCATGACTGATTCCAAATATTACCACAGGTAAAGTGCAATGTGCCAAAATCTAACCTCCAGCCTCATAGCATAATGCTGAATGACCGACACCAAAGTTGGCAAGATGGTCACCAGGTGTTTGCTGAGAAATAAAGCTTTGGTTTCCTATTGCTGTTGTACAGAGGTCATTGCTGCGTTGCCGCTGGAAGAGGAACCATACTGTGAACTGTGTTTTCTGCATGTTTATTAGAGCATTTTCAATCTGTGTACAGGCTACCTCAAGGAAACATTTGTAAATTGTCCTTTGAGTTTTCTCCAGATTAAGTGTTGCATACACAAGAGTATGAACTATTGAAAGTCGTGGGATGGATTTTCTTGTTCAAACAAAAAGAGAATCAGTAGACACCGCGGTCATTAAATACAGCAGTGAGAAGTCAGTAGGATCCTCTCTGCTTTTGAGGGGCCTATGCTCTGTGGAGTTTTTGCAAAACAGAGAGGAATATCACACCATTTTTAACAACAGAGGAAATGGAAAGGCACTGTGTATAAAGAGCTTAACTCTCCTTTTACTGTCAAAGGTCTTCTGTTGCATTAGCATAGTTGAACAGATGAAGGATGGACAACGGACAATTCTAACAGTGCATACACCTTTTCCTCAAACACCTTGCATCATTTCTGAAGCTCTTATGCCTCTGGAATATATTTTCTAGTATAATTGTCTCTACAGCAAGGTTTTGTTCAGTGTAGTTGCTCAGTTTGACATGTGATGAAAGAAAGTTTCACGTCCTTAATTTCTATATTGAGAACATACCTTTAGCTCTCTATATTGGGAACGTACCCTTAGCTCTCTACATTGAGAACACACCCTTAGCTCTCTACATTGAGAACACACCCTTAGCTCTCTACATTGAGAACACACCCTTAGCTCTCTACATTGAGAACACACCCTTAGCTCTCTACGTTGAGAACACACCCTTAGCTCTCTACATTGAGAACATACCCTTAGCTCTCTACGTTGAGAACA
>WAAF01008817.1:27778-84610 GCA_013400475.1 Tricholaema leucomelas
TACCTTCCAACAGATCAAGACCTGCTCCTAGCTTGGTGTCATCTGCAAACTTAGTGATGCTGGACTCAATCCCCTCATCCAGATCATCAATAAAGATGTCAATCAATAAAGTCAAGGGAGTGTCTGTGATGATTCGAATCTAGGAGTGGGATATTAGCCTTTGTTTCAGCAACAAATCTTGGCTGGATGATTTTTTTTTACCCCTAGCAATTCTTCAGAGTTCAGTCAACATAGCTTAGTTCATTGTGAGCTAAAGCAGCCAAAGAGATTTTCAGCATTTCTGAGGTTTAAAACAGAAAAGTAAGAATTCTTTAGGAAAGGTAAAGCTTCAGAGCAGGTTGTAATGCAGGTATTGGTCTGCATTGCAAACATTTAACCTAAGGTTTATTACCAACTTAAGGATTTCCTGTAGATCTGAACTCAGTAAAGATGTAGAGACTGATTAAATTTCAAACACTGAGGGATAAAATAGTTACTATTAGAATTACATCCCTGGATCTCTCTTTGCCTCATGGATCCTGGTAGAACACCCTGCCCCACAGGTGATAATCAGCACCTTAATGTCAGCTCTGCTGTGCTAGCACCAATGTTCAGCCTATTAGCACAGTAATGGTTTTTTCCACTGAGTTTACAGTCTGCTTGTTCTGTACTTTTCTATCCTCTGCTGTAACAAGCCCTTATTTTCCCCACTGTAACATCTCTTCACTCAGTCACTTGGGCTTGGGCAAGTTTTACCTTATGTACAGAGATTTTTCCTGAGCTGGAGATACATGAAGTAAGAGTCACTGACAAACACTTTGTGCTTTAAACACCTGTGCTGTGAATAGCCATGCCTGAAGCCTTTGAAGAGGAAGACATATGGGAGACTGTTGTTGCAGGATCTAGACTGGGAGGCTTTGAGCCTGGAAACTGGTATGGAGGCAAATGGTACAGTACCAAAGCCTATCAAAAAGCCCAAGAGGTATGGTCCTGAAGATGATTAGGGGACTGGAACATCTCTTATGAAGAAAGGCTGGGAACTTGGTTTTTTTCAGCCTGGAGAAGACTGAAGTGAGATCTTATCAACACTTATAAATACTTAGAGGGAGGGAGTCAGGAGGATGGGGCCAGTCTTTTTTTCAGTGCTGTGCAGTGGCAGGACTAGAGATAACAGGCACAAACTTGAACACAGGAAATTCCATCGCAACATGAGGATGAGTAACTTCTTTAATTTGAGGGCAGTAGGGCACTGCAACAGGCTTCCCAGAGAGGTGGTGGAGTCTCCACCTTTGGAGTCATTCAAAGCCCACTCAGATGCTGTCCTGTGCAACCTGCTCTAGATGAACTTTCTCTAGTGGGGGGGGGCTGGACTAGATGATCTCCTAAGGTCCCTTCCAACTCCTACCATTCTGTGCTTCTCTGATTTTGTGCTTATGTCATTCTGTATGCTCTCTTTTTGCTTGCTGGCTGGAAGAGCTGAACAGATACTTCAGTTCTGGGGCAGAGTCCTGGGGCCAGCCACGGGCTGACAACCATTAGCAGCTCGGAGTCAGCCAAGGTAGCTCACCTGAGTTGTCTATGGGTGTATCTCAGATCATAAAGGTCATTCTCAGTATAAAGGAGAAGTTTGCTGACGAGAGGGGAGTTTCCTGATGGGATTTTCCTGAGCCTGCTGTTTTTGCCTTCTCCTGTGGGATTGTTCTCCCATTGAGTATGACCCCTGTAAACTTGCTGGCCTGAGTGTAACTTTGTACAAAGTATTTTGGCATCACCATTAGTTTTGTCGCCTCACTAAATCAGTTTCCATTTCAAGTCATGGATCTTCTCTCCTTTGTTGATCCTTGATTTTGTTGAGATCATTAAGTGATAAATCAACTGGTACAGTTCAGCCCCCTCACACAAGCTAAACATAGACAATGGAGCAATGGAACAGGTCTGACAACTCCAGTAGCTCTGACAGCCAAACTCCTCAGAACAGGAACCCTGAGTTACAGCACTGCTGTGCAGAGGCAGTAAGTCTCAAAAACTCCAGGAGGAGTGGTTATAAAGTCATTGTAAGGATACCTGCAACTATGCTGGACTGAGGAATGATGTGAGTATCAAGAGAAGACCTATCATCGATGTGTACAGAGAGAATTAAATGTATTGTTGATGGAGAAGAATGAAAGCCAGAGGAGAAGAGAAGCCTAAAGAGAAACTTGTCATAGATGCGATAAGGAAGTACTGCAACAGCAAATTATAAGATGCATATGAATTAAAGTTGAAAACATGTTCTGAAATGTGTACAGCAGCTCATGTTCTTTACCTCTACTAGTATGGAAAGATAGTTACAAGTTTAATTAGCTTGAGCAGCTGGCACCATCTCAGCAATTTAACCACACTCTTTTTGCTGAAGCTTCCCTTTCTATACCAACAGAGTCCTTCAAAACCAGCTGGCACCAGATGATACAATCAAAGTCCTGACAAACAAAGTGATAACCAATGATGATACGAGGAAAGAATTCAAAAGTTTAAACTAAAGACCATCAGAAAGACCCCCCAGGATAACATGGAAGATGCACAAGGGGGAGGCAAACTATGCAAATCATTAATGGGAGCTGATTATCAAAAGATGGCCTTTTCCAAGAAAAGTGATGAATATGTAACCAAAACATGTCTAAATTTACTAACCCCTCACCAGATGATACACACACCAGGTGTGCATCCAGCAGGGTATTAAAGAATGCTTGCTTTTTAGTACTGTGCTGGTGTTAAGGAGTTTGATTCCAACATTTTATGGTAGTTTTGGCAACCCAGGTGGAATTTTGCTCTTTAATCTCAAGAGATCCGTTCAGCCAGCACTAAGGGCTTCCTGGGGAAAGTCTCCGATACCTGGACTGAAGAGTTTGGAACAAGTGCCCTGGGAAAGGTTAAAAGCATTCTTGAGAAAAAGTAAAGGCCCTGCCTGCCTGTGAAGTGCAGTGAAAGCCACGTGGGGTTGGGCTATAAAGGGACCTAAGGGAAAGGGTTCAAGTCCCCAGACGCTGTGGGCTAGAGTCATAGAATCATAGAATGGATCAGGTTGGAAGAGACCTCCAGCCAGTCCAACCTATTACCCAGCCCTGTCCAATCAAGGCCTAGGTCCAACCTAGACCATGGCACTAAGTGCCTGATCCAGTCTTTATTTGAACACCTAGAAAAAGCTTGAGTCACCAAAGGTTTTGGATTATAGTCCCACAACTGCAAAACCCCAGCATCTTGTTATCCTAAGTATCTTGGCTGTGTTTTTTGTTTCATTATATAGGAGCAGTTAACACAGCTTTACCAGGGGAAACTTGTGTTTGACCAGCCTGATAGCCTTCTGTGAGGACACAGCCAGGTGGGTAGATGATGGTAGAGCAATGGATGTGGTTTATCTTGATTTCAGTAAAGCATTTGACGCTGTCTCCTGCAGCATCCTCATAGATAAACTGAGGCAGTGTGGTCTGGATGATTGGGTAGTGACATGGGTTGTAACTGGTTGAAGGGAAGAAGTCAGAGAGTTGTGGTTGCTGAGACAAAGTCTAGCTGGAGGCCTGTGTCTAGCAGGGGACCAGTATAATTCAATATAGGCATCAACCACCTGGATGAGGGCACAGAGCACACTGTCATCAGGTTTGTTGATGCCACAAAGCTGGGAGGAGTGGCTGTGACACACCTGAAGGCTGTGCTGCCATTCAGCAACTCCTGGACAGGCTGCAGAGTTGGGCAGGGAGAAATGTAATGAAATACAACAAGGACAAGTGTGGAGTCTGGCATCTGGGAAAGAACAACCCCATGGACCAGTACAGATTGGGGCTGATCTCTTGGAGAGCAGCATAGGGGAAAGAGACCTGAGGGTCCTGGTGGATAGAAGGATGACCTTGAGCCAGCAATGTGCCCTTGTGGCCAAGAAGGCCAGTGGCACCCTGGGGTGTGTTAGAAGAAGAGTGGTTAGTAAGTCGAGAGAGGTTCTCCTGCCCCTCTACTTTGCTCTGGTGAGGCCACATCTGGAATATCATGTCCAGCCCTGAGCCCCTCTAGTTCAAGAAGGACAAGGAACTGCTTGAGAGAGTCCAGTGCAGACCCAGAAAGATGATTAAGGGAGTGGAACATCTCCCTTATGAGGAAAGGCTGAGGGAGCTGGGGCTCTTCAGCCTGGAGAGGAGGAGATTAAGTAGTGACTTCATTCATGTTTATAAATCTGTGAAGGGCAAGTGTCAGGAGGCTGGAGCTAGGCTCTTCTCAGTGACGCCCAATGATAGGACAAGTGGCAATGGCACAAGCTGGAACACAGAAGGTTCTATGTGAACAGAAGGAAAACTTCACTGTGGGGGTGACAGAACAGTGGAACAGGCTGCCCAGGTTGGTTGTAGTCTCCTTCTCTGAAGACATTCAAAATCTGCCTGGATGCATTCCTGTGTGACCTACTCTAGGTGACCTTGCTCTGGAAGTGAGGTGGGACTAGATGATCATTTGAGGTCCCTTCCAACCTCTAATGTTCTGTGATTCTGCTTGATTCTGTCATCCTGTATATAGAAGCAAGTGATGAACATTTATTTCATTTCTTTACATCTATAAATGTTTCTCTATGAGCACCAACTGGTTAAGGGATCAGGAGTGCAAGCAGTGTTCTCATCTATCCCCATAGTTGGCTCATGTGATGAGAGAATAAAAATGAAGAGCCAACAGGTCAGTGCTGGGCTGCGATCCTGGTGCCTGCAGCAGGACTTTGGGGGGTTTAATCATGGGTTGATTTACAAGACACCAAGTCTGCTGGCAGCAGATCACAGAATCATAGAATCAGTCAGGGTTGGAAGGGACCACAAGGATCATCTAGTTCCAACCCCCCTGCTGTGAGCAGGGACATCCTACCCTAGGATCAGGCTGGCCACAGCCTCGTCCAGCTTGGCCTTAAACACCTCCAGGGATGGGGCCTCAGGCATCTCCCTGGGCAACCCATTCCAGGCTCTCACCACTCTCATGCTGAAGAACTTCCTCCTCACATCCAGTCTGAATCTGCCCACCTCCAGCTTTGCTCCATTCCCCCTAGTCCTGTCACTCCCTGATATCCTGACAAGTCCCTCCCTAACAGATGTGATACAGCTGTCTCAAAGTGGGAAAAGGATCCTAGCCCAGGAGCTAGCAGTTGAATCCAGCTAGTGGCCAGTCACTAGTGGTTTTCCACAGGGCTCAGTTTTGGAGCCAGATCATTATTGGTTATCTGGGTGAGAGCATTGAACACACCCTCAGGAAGTTTGCACATGGCAGAAAACTGGGTGGGAATGTTGATGTGTTTCAGGGTAGGAAGGGTCTGCAAAGAGATCCAAGCAGTCCGGATTGATGGGCCAAGGGCAGTTGTATGAGGTTTAACAAAGGCAAGTGTCAGGTCATGCTCTTGGGTCACAGCAACCCCGTGCAACCCCAGGGACTTGGGGCAGAGTGGCTGGAAAGTCGTCTGCCAGCAAAGCACACCGAGGTGCTGGTTGGCAGCCTCTGAGCACAAGCCAGCAGTGTGCCCTGGTGGCCAAGAAGGCCAAGAGCATCCTGTCTGAGGAACAGTGTGGCCAGCACAGGCAGAGGAAATACTGTCTTGACACATCAGCAGGAACAGCACTGTGGCAGGGCACTGATGAGGAAGGAAGTCTCAAGCAGTCTTGCTAGTTCTCTTCTCTCCCCATCTCCCAGATATAAGGTAGGGCTTCTTAAGCCTGGCATCAGCTCAGTTTGGCAGCTGTATTTGTTCAAGGATGAGCCTGTTGAAGCACATGGAATTGCAGAGCAGCAACCTATCTACAGGCAACAAGGTTCTGCTTGGAAACTTCATGGAGTAAAGGGAGTGAGAGGGGCTGGAGGCCACAATCTGGAAGTTTCCTTCTGAGACCTCCCAGGCAGAGGCATTTGTTTAAAGAAAGCTTGCTGTGTGATGGGGATTCCTCTACCAGAAATGAGGTAAATGAATTCAAAAGGAAAAGCTTCTCCTGCTACAGAACTCGGAATGAATTCACTAAAATGGTGAGAGGTGATGGTTGAGAGCAAGGAAGTGGCCGACCGTGTGCTGTCTTTAGTTCTACTGCTCTTTAGAGGAGAAACAAATAATATTTACAGTTGTGATACTGCTTTGATAATATTGCAGTCCTCATTTGACTGTGATGTCCTTCATAGATGTATCTATAAACCAAAGAGAGAAGATAAGCTGGGAAATGAGGAGAGAAGTAGACACCGACGGCAAAGTATCAAGTTTAAGCAGTCAAGGACGGTTAAGCTTTTTTGGCACTTGGGTCTGCATGTAGGGGTGGGCTCAAGAGACTCAAAACCAAGAGGGTTTAGAAACTTAACCAGTCTTTGATCACCCTCTTGGTGAATAAATCCTTCTTAATGTCAGCTCTAAACTTCCCCTGGTGCAGCTTTGAGCCTTTCCCACAGGTCCAATCACTGGATACCAGGGAGAAGAAATCAGCACTTTCTTCTTCACATTGCCTCCTCTGGAAGCTGTAGAGAGCAACAAGGTTGCCTCTTTACTCTGTCCCAGGTGCAGAATCTGGCATTTTTTCTTCTTAAATCTTGTGCCACTGATGACTTCCCAGTGTTACAATCTACCTAATCCCTCTGAAATTCCTCTTGTACCTCAAAAGAGTCAGCAGCACTTTCTAGTTCAGTATCATCACCAAACTTGCTAATGATTCATTTGACCTCTGTATCCAGCTCATTGATAAAAATATTGAACTAGCCCTATAACTGAGCCACATGCAGCTGCATTTATTACAACACTTTGAGCTCTGACCTTCAGCCTTTTCTTCACCTAGCACGCTATAATATCCTAGTTCACAGTATCACAGTCTCACAGTATCACCAAGGTTGGAAGAGACCTCACAGATCATCAAGTCCAAGCTGTTACCACAGAGCTCAAGGCTAGACCATGGCACCAAGTGCCACGTCCAATCCTGCCTTGAACAGCTCCAGGGACGGCGACTCCACCACCTCCCTGGGCAGCCCATTCCAGTAGCCAATGACTCTCTCAGTGAAGAACTTTCTCCTCACCTCAAGCCTAAATTTCCCCTGGCGTAGCTTCAGGCTGTGTCCTCTTGTTCTGGTGCTGGCTGCCTGAGAGAAGAGAGCAACCTCCTCCTGGCCACAACCACCCCTCAGGTAGTTGTAGACAGCAATGAGGTCTGCCCTGAGCCTCCTCTTCTCCAGGCTAAACAATCCCAGCTCCCTCAGCCTCTCCTCGTAGGGCTGTGCTCGAGGCCTCTCACCAGCCTCATTGCCCTTCTCTGGACACGTTCTGTGCTCTGTGCAAGAGAAACCATAGCTGCTGTCTCCTATTTGGCTTCAGTATTTTTTCCACATGACAGCAATGTCAGGCTCCTATACATCCTGCTGCCATTTTATTTGAAAGTACTAAGTTTACCTGAGCTAATTTAAGGAATTGATGCCATGGACCTTCTGCTCAGCTGTGCTTTCATAATGGTAATAACAATGGAAGGTGATTCAACTTTAGAAAATGAGTCTTTGGGACACAAGTACTAAGGTAGTGTTTTACAGCAGTTACAAACTCAGGGGGTCTTTAGAGAGGTGGTGGTGTAGTGACTTTCTAGAGGATGCAAAAGACAGTGAATGTGAAAGGAGAAATTTTCTGGAGTTACACATGATGTCCCAGTTTGGACAATGCTTTGCCTTGTAAGTAACTTTGCCTCTCTTTTAGTTTAAGCAGAAACAGGGTTATCAAATGGTCAGAATAGAATTGTGAAAGAAGCTTAAAATCCACAAGTTGCTTTACCAAAAGTAGGGTTTCAAAGCTGGTTGGATTATTTCTATTGGTTTCATCTTTTGTTGTGTTTGCAGTTGTGCTAGTTTGAAGCTAGCTAGAGTGTTTTGGTGAGAAGAACTAGATTACAGGCTGTGAAAGAGAAACAAGAGTGATGTTTACTTCACTCATAGGCTTGCTGAGAGGTATAAGAACAAGAATCCAAACATAGATAAGGCAATTCTTCTGCTTGGGAACTCTGAGCTGCATTTCTCCCTAGCCTCTCTGCTGTCTCTCTGATTAATCCACTTTGCTTTCTAACCCCCTGGCCGAACCTCCATTCTTCCCTGGGACTGGGGTAAGGTTGAGAGGGGTGAGAGAAGGTGGAAGGGTGGTTGGGAGCCCCTCCTGGGGACTCAGGTTTCTGGGAGGGCTGTTGTGTTTCTGTATTGCCTTTTACCTTGTACATTTCTGTATATATCTGCATCTACTGTAACTATCTGCTTGCATATTGTGCCAGCTGTAAATATAAGCTTCATTCACATTTCCAGAGCTGGCTGAGTCTAGTCTGGGTGATTTCTAAAGTGTGGGGGGGGTGGGGGAACACCCATACCATCATGGCAGTAGAACTGCATTTGATCTTCTCCATTGTTTTCACTAGAGGTGAATTAATCTAAGCTTAAAATTAAGAATAGTAGAATTCCTATGTGAGATTTTATATTCAGTTCTTCAACTTATATTCCACATTTTCAGACTTCCTAAATAAATATGGGAAAAGTACCTGGTCTAGCAGCTTTGTGGCACGGGAAGGAAAGTGGTAAACACAACCCCCTGCTCTCTGTTGGAGGCATTTGTAGCTGATTTTACAGAGTGATCCACCAAGTGTTATCAACACGGGAAGAAACTTTGCAGACCTGTTACTGAATTCAGCATTGTGCTTTCAGGAAGCATGCATGCATGTGCATAAGGAATCCTGAAAGGCAGGATAGGTACATTCATGACTGAAAATAGAAGAAAAGTCTGGAAAAGAAGGATTAGCTTAGCACTGATAAGATGTAAGTATCTAAGAGTGGTGGAGGGGGGTGGGAAGCAGGCAGAGTATGTGATGTGAATGTTCAAAACAGAAAAAAAATGAAGACTGAACTGGGCAAAGTTGATCTCAAAGGAAGATAAGGTAGATAGGTGCAAAAGACACCTATATCACCCAACAACCAAAGCTGAATTCCTACCCACACATGCATATTTCCAAAGCCTCACCCTAGAGGGTGAGGATTCCTTATGTTTATCTTTTCCAGCCTTTAATGATTCTGTGATTCTAAAAATGGGCTCCTCCAAGGCTCCTGGCTTCTATATTTACACTTTTACATTACCACTTAGCTGCTCCTGTATGTATGGTCCATTCTCTTATCTCTGCATCTTCCCTTCATGAATTGTATGATTTTCTGTGTCACATTCTACTCCGTGTCTCACAGACTTAGTTTGTTCTAACGAATAATACCTTGTGAAAGGTCTCAAATGTCTTTTGGACCAGGTCTTTTCTAACCTTTGTAATTCTATGACTCCCTGGTTGCAATTGATGATGCCAGTGGTCTTTTCCAACCTTAATGATTCTTTGATGCTGTGATTTTGTGCAGGTGGATGGATAACTTGTGGGGTAGGTAAAGTGCCAGTAAGCAAGCCTTGGCCACAAACCAGTCCTTTTGTGTTCTCTAAAGGAACGATGTTTTCTTCTATTTAGTATCTATGGCTCTGGGACTTAGTGGTGTTCCTCCCTCCTTCAGCCCTGTAATCATAGAATCATAGAATCAACCAGATTGAAAGAGACCTCCAAGATCATCCAGTCCAACCTAGCACCCAGCCCTAGCCAGTCAACCAGACCATGGCACTAAGTGCCTCATCCAGGCTTTGCCTGAACACCTCCAGGGACGGTGACTCCACCACCTCCCTGGGCAGCCCATTCCAATGCCAATCACTCTCTCTGGCAAGAACTTCCTCCTAACATCCAGCCTATACTTCCCCTGGCACAACTTGAGACTGTGTCCCCTTGTTCTGTTGCTGGTTGCCTTGGAGAAGAGACCAACCCCCACCTGGCTACCACCTCCCTTCAGGTAATTGTAGACAGCAATGAGGTCTGCCCTGAGCCTCCTCTTCTCCAGGCTAAACAACCCCAGCTCCCTCAGCCTCTCCTCATAGGGTTTGTGTTTCTTCTTTTCAACAAAGGGCTGCAAGTAGCTGGGAAGATTTCCCAAAATGTGAGGAATTTGCAACGCACCTCAGACATTGCTTTTTCAGTAGGACTTGACACTGAGTTCTACTTCTGTTTTCCCATTTCCCTTTCACACAATATTAGCATAACCTTATGCAATAAGAAGAGTTACCAGGCTTTGGCTTTTGAAACTAATACATAGAATCACAGAATGGTAGGGATTGGAAGTGGGCTGTGGAGATCACCAAATCCACATCCCCTGCTAACTCAGGTACACCTAGGTGAGGTATAACATTGCAGCGAGGCAAAAGACGCCAACAAACAAACGAGTGTGTTTTCCAAACTAGGAGATTCAAATTCTGGTTAATGAATGTCTTAGGGATTAATTTACTGTACATTGTACACCATTTGCAGCAACGTGTCTGGGTTCATTGCTGATTTCAGGAGGGTTGCCCCACCTTATCAGCTCAGTATCTCTTCATAAACACCACACAGCAAGCGGAGTTTCATGATCCTTGCTCTCTCATGCTTCTTGATTAATTGTGATTTTAAGGTTGATCACTGAGAAACTTCTGTAGAATCCTAGGATTCTTCCTTTGTAGAAGCCTTTAACAGGAAAGGCTTTTCAATTGCCTGCAAAGGGAAAGCAGAGAATGCTACAAAGTTTTCTAAGTGCTCATGAAAGTCGGGCATCCTAACTTAGCCAGCTAATTTTGGTTGGACTGTGTCCTGTCGTTTAAAACGGAAAGACACTACAAATTGTAACTTGCCTATTCCACTTTTAAAACCTTCCCATCTGCTTTCACCACTAGAGGCCATTATTGCTTTGTCTAACTGATTCTCAGCAGAGCCTGCACTACCAGCCCATAGTCCTGCTCTGTAACCAACATTCAATGTTGATGTCGAAGGTATCCGGATTGCGCCGTGTTTGTTGCAGGTAAACCAGTAGGTCTAAACAAATCTTAGAGAGCATTTGTGTCCTGGCCCACCTGCCCATTGCTTTCTTACACTCACAGCATTGCACTTCAACATCTTTTATACCTGTCAGGTCCACCACTTTCAACCTTTTCAAGTAGAGAGAAGAAGGATTCAGCACGTAGTCTCTCAGCCCTGTCAGACAGCTTTCCAAGCACACTAAGCATGTGCTCTGGCTCAGGTCTTCCTGACAGTCCGCAGTAGTTCCCAGAAGTTTTCTCATGTTAAAGTCAATGAGTGGCCAGTTCTCTACCAAGTCATGAATCACTTCCCCTTGCTCTAGTAAATAGCTGGCTTTAAAAAGGAGAGGAAAAAGATTATGTGCAACACCACCAAGCCTCTTCCTGGCAAACTCTGCGTTTGACACGAATACTTCAGCGCTAATGAATCGGAGAGACTTCATTGTTGCTCTGGACTCTTTGCCATCATACAGAGTGACTTGTGTTGCAGTAGGTCACTAATCATCTCCTCTTGGACTATGGTGGCTTCACTCTGCTCCTTATCCCTATCTTCCAGCTCAGGGAGATGGGTATCCAGTGAAAAATTGGTTATACTACTGAAGACTGAGAAGGTATTGGATACCTCAGCCTTTTCCTCATCCTTGACCACCATGTTCCCCTTCATGATGTTTAACAAGGCCAAGTGTAAGGTCCTGCACCTGGGTAGGTGCAATAACAGGCACAGAAAAAGGCTGGGTGGTGAATGGCTGAGAGCAGCCCTGAGGAGAAGGACCTGGGGGTTTGGGTTGACGAAAAGCTCAACATGAGCCTGCAGTGAGCACATGCAGCCCAGACAGCAACCCTGTGCTGGGCTGCAGCAAGAGAAGTGTGTCCAGCAGGGCAAGGGAGGGGATTCTCTCCCTTTATTCTGCTCTCCTCAGACCCCACCTGGAGTCCTGTGTGCAGTTCTGGAGCCCCCAGCACAAGAAGGACATGGAACTGCTGGAGCGGGTCCAGAGGAGAGCCACGAAGATGCTCAGAGGGCTGCAGCAGCTCTGCTATGAGGACAGGCTGAGAGAGTTGGGGCTCTGCAGCCTGGAGAAGAGAAGGCTTCGAGGAGACCTTAGAGTGGCTTTCCAGTATCTGAAGGGAGCCTACAGGAAGGCTGGGGAGGGACTATTGACAAGGTCTGGTAATGTCAGGACGAGGGGGAATGGGTTTAAGCTGGAAGAGGGGAGATTTAGACTGGATGTTAGGAGGAAGTTCTTTACAGTGAGGGTGGTGAGACACTGGCACAGGTTGCCCAGGGAGGTTGTGGATGCTTCCTCCCTGGAGGTGTTTAAGGCCAGGCTGGATGAGGCCTTGAGCAACCTGCTCTAGTGGGAGGTGTCCCTGCCTATGGCGGGGGGTTGGAGCTGGATGATCCTTGAGGTCCCTTCCAACCTAAACCATTCTATGATTCTATGGTTCTACAAAACCAATCCAAACCAAAACCCTCCAACAAATACAAATGCTCCAATTACCTGTGCCATTGGTCACCCAACAATAGACATGAGAGGACACTGTAAGAAACTTATCCAATCCTGCTTGCTCTGAAGGCAAGTGCCATATAGAAAGAAAAAACCTCCTCTCCTTTTTTTGCGACAGCTGGGTGAGAGAGGTTTTTCTCCTGACCTGAAAAGATGGTAGGCTTTGAACATTTTCTTATTCTGTATCTCAATGAAGCCATGATTTCTCAGATAACAGGAAAGAAAGCACCATACTGCTCAAAACAATAGCAGTAGGATGCTTGTCTGGAAAGGTCTGAGAAAGTTTTAACTGTACTCATTCAACCTGTCTTAATCCTCAGTCTCTTGTAACAGGCAAGCATCCTAGCCACCAGGACTCTCAGCTCTTCTAGACTCTTTAGTCTTTTCTACTGAAGGTACTGGATTTGTCTACTAATTGCTTAAAGGAAGAGCAAAATAGAGGGAGTGTGTAGCTCAGTGACTTTAGCAGCTCAGTCTTCCCTTATGACTATAGTCTTTAGGAGAAGGGATGGCGTTCAATAAGTCCAAGTGCTTGGTGCTGCACTTTGGCCACAACAACCCCATGCAGAGATACAGGCTGGGGTTGGAGTGGCTGAGAGCAGCCAAACAGAAAGGGGTCTGGGGGTGCTGATCGATACCCGCCTGAACATGAGCCAGCAGTGTGCCCAGGTGGCCAAGAGAGCCAATGGCATCCTGGCAAGCATCAGGAATGGTGTGGCCAGCAGGAGCAGGGAGGTCATTCTGCCCCTGTACTCTGCACTGGTTAGACCACACCTTGAGTACTGTGTCCAGTTCTGGGCCCCCCAGTTTAAGAGGGACATTGAGATGCTTGAACGTGTCCAGAGAAGGGCAACGAGGCTGGTGAGAGGCCTCGAGCACAGCCCTACGAGGAGAGGCTGAGGGAGCTGGGATTGTTTAGCCTGGAGAAGAGGAGGCTCAGGGCAGACCTTATTGCTGTCTACAACTACCTGAGGGGTGGTTGTAGCCAGGAGGAGGTTGCTCTCTTCTCTCAGGCAGCCAGCACCAGAACAAGAGGACACAGCCTCAAGCTGCGCCAGGGGAAATTTAGGCTTGAGGTGAGGAGAAAGTTCTTCACTGAGAGAGTCATTGGCTACTGGAATGGGCTGCCCAGGGAGGTGGTGGAGTCGCCGTCCCTGGAGCTGTTCAAGGCAGGATTGGACGTGGCACTTGGTGCCATGGTCTAGCCTTGAGCTCTGTGGTAAGGGGTTGGACTTGATGATCTGTGAGGTCTCTTCCAACCTTGGTAGTACTGTGAGACTGCGATAACTCAGAAGTCTTCCCTAATGAAATGATTATGTGAATCCCCAGGACATCATCTTTCATTGAAGAAAGTGGAATATGCATCATGTCATGTGCTTAAGATGGAACTCTGAGTGCCTTTTTGTCTGGCATAGATTCAGAAATATTCTCAGAGAATCACAGAATGCATTGGGTTTGAAGGAACGTTCAAAGGTCATCTAGACCAATCACTCTGCCATTATCAGTGACATCCCCAACTATATCAGGTTGCTGAAAGCCCCATCAAGCCTGACCTTGAATATCCCCAGAAATGGAGCCTCCAGTACCTCCCTGAGCAACCTGTTCCAGTGCTTCATCACCTTCATAATAAAGAACTTCCTCCTAGTGTCCAGTCTAAATCTACCCTTCACTAGTTTAAAACTGCTGCCCCTCGTCCTTTTGCTACATGCTTTTGTAAGCAGTCTCTCCCCAGCTTTCTTGTAAGCCCTCTTCAGGTCCTGGAAGGCCCTATAAGCTCTCCCTGGGCTGTACAACCCCAGCTCTGTCAGCCTGTCTTCATAGCAGAGGTGTTTTAGCTTTCTGATCATTTCTGTGGCCCTCTTCTTGACCTTCTCGATCAGGTCCATATACTTCTTGTGTTGAGGGCCCCAGAGGTGTACAGTCATGTATGTGTGCTTCCCTGATCTTACTCTTCCTGATGGGCAGTGTGCAGTACTTTGCAGCTGTGTTATAAATGTGAGGGTTCAAATGAAGAAATGCTCTCTGCCTGAAGGGCTCACAGTTAAATACTGCAGAATCACAGTGTAGCTCCAAAATAGAAAGCAGGGGATCAGCATGTGACTTCTTTCTCCTTTTCCAGCAAGGCTTCTTTTAGAAACAAACAGCAGCTGCAGATAAAAATAGAAGGTGATAAGCAACTAAGGTCTTCAGTTAAAGGCAGAAGTCACTCTCTATGATGGCAAAGAGTCCAGAGCAACAATGAAGTCTCTCCGATTCATTAGCGCTGAAGTATTCGTGTCAAACGCAGAGTTTGCCAGGAAGAGGCTTGGTGGTGTTGCACATAATCTTTTTCCTCTCCTTTTTAAAGCCAGCTATTTACTAGAGCAAGGGGAAGTGATTCATGACTTGGTAGAGAACTGGCCACTCATTGACTTTAACATGAGAAAACTTCTGGGAACTACTGCGGACTGTCAGGAAGACCTGAGCCAGAGCACATGCTTAGTGTGCTTGGAAAGCTGTCTGACAGGGCTGAGAGACTACGTGCTGAATCCTTCTTCTCTCTACATGAAAAGGTTGAAAGTGGTGGACCTGACAGGTATAAAAGATGTTGAAGTGCAATGCTGTGAGTGTAAGAAGGCAATGGGCAGGTGGGCCAGGACACAAATGCTCTCTAAGATTTGTTTAGACCTACTGGTTTACCTGCAACAAACACGGCGCAATCCGGATACCTTCGACATCAACATCGAAGTGCTAATTGACTTGTTCGTTACAGAGCGGAACTACGAGCTGGTAGTGCAGGCTCTGCTGAAGAGATGCCATTGTCCACTGAAGATCTGCTGTGTGGCATTCAGATCTGACAACCTGGCTTTGCAGAAGTTCTTCTATATCATAAAGCTGACGGACCCCTCAGCGTTGCGCAAACTGGAAATAGTCCACAACGTTCGCTTGGAAATGGAACACTTGGAAATGCTCTTCAACACTATGCACTTCCCTCTGCTGATGTCCTTGACCTTGCCAGCACGAACAATTAACGTGAGGAGGTTTACAGCCACAGATGAACGAATGCTTTGTAACATTGCAGAGAAGATGGGTGAGATGATGCAGCTGACTGAGCTGAGCGTGCCATATTCTATACTCACAGGAAGAATACAGAAACTGCTCAGGTAATTTGGTCCTCTTACTTTCAGTGAAACTGTAAAGAAAAGAACAGGCCTTTGTGCCACCAACTAGCTGAGGATCTCTGAGAATAAGGGGAGTGTATCTCAGTGTCTGTGGGAGAAAGCTAGGAGAGAGTATTTGTTGGGTAAGAAGCCAATGCCTATCTAATACACTTAGAACTGACTGTTCTTATCAGTCTTCCAGAGCCTAGCTGATGAGTGTGATGAGAGAATACTCTTGTGTACCAGATAAGAGCAAGGCACACCCAGATGCTTGTGATTTGCCACATTCCTGAGCTTATATCTCAGTCAATTTGGGCTGACCTTTAGTGCAAGACTTGAGTCAAATTCCAAGTACTTTTCAGGGTCTTTATTGGATTTTTTTGCCCTCTGAAAACCAGGCAATAAATAAACACGATCCCACAGATCCTGTATTTTCAGGTGGGCAGGGGTAGAGTAGACTTTGATCTGAGACATTGATTCCAGTTGTTTGCTTCGTCTGTGGATCTCAGGGCGAGATCTGATGCTTTGGTGTACTACAAAGTAAGTTTAAATATGAATATTCATGCTGAATTCCTGGGGGAAAAAAATGTCAATTCTCAAAAAGAGAACAAGGGGAACAGCGTTCATTTGAACAAAAATTACCTCTATGTATGCTTTTCAGAGCTTCTAGCAAAAAAGGCAGACAAAACCCTAAAATTCCTCCTGTACTGTTTAGTTAGAAAGTTTAGAAAGTTCAGTTAGAAGCTTCCTTCTTGTACTGTGTTAGCAGGATTCAGAAGTTGTGAATGGCACACTCTTTATATCGATAGAAATTGATTCTAGTTTTCTAACCTGGATCCAGCTGAGGTCCGTGGCAATAGAATAGAATAGAATAGAATAGAATCAATCAGGATGGAAGAGACCTCCAAGATCATCCAGCCCAACCTAGCACCCAGCCCTATCCAGTCAACTAGACCATGGCACTAAGTGCCTCATCCAGGCTTTTCCTGAACACCTCCAGGGACAGTGACTCTACCACCTCCCTGGGCAGCCCATTCCAATGGCAAATCACTCACTAAAATTAGGTATGTGTATGTCTTGGTTTTCCTCTGTCAAAACTGTTTTATATTCAGGTAGAATATTTGCATATCATCTTGGGTACACTTCTTCCAATCCTCTATTTCATCATCAGGTCTTTTTGCAGCTTCAGAACAACACAACAGATAATCCTCTCAGGCATTTAAAAACCATAATGGAAACAAAGCTAGAAACAAAAGAAGTGTTGTTAGAACAGGCATCAGCTTTCATCTTGCAACAAATCCTCCCTTAATGGAAATGGTCTGAAGTCCTACTCTGTGCCCCTTTGGCTTTCATGGATGGATACAGGACATCTGTGCTAGAATCACTGAGATCACATCTTCTCTTTCACATGTTTGCTCTCTGCTGCTACCTGAAAGGAAGCTGTACTCAGGTGGAGGTCAGTCTTCTGCCAGGTAGCCAGCAACAGGACAAGAGGAAATGGCCTCACCTTGTGCCAGGGGAGGTTTAGGTTGGATATTAGGAAAAATGTCTTTACAGAAAGCATCATGGAAAGCAACCAGTTGAAAGAGACCTCAAAGATCATCCAGTCCAGCCTTGAGACTGGAGTGAGACTTGGGAGTGGTCAGGCACTGGAACAGGCTTCCAGGGAGGTGGTGGAGTCCTCATCCCTGGAGGTGTTCAAGAACTGTGCAGCCATGGCACTTTGGGACACAGTTTAGTGGGCATGGTGGTGTTGGGTTGATGGCTGGACTGGATGATCTTAGAGGTCTTTTCCAACCTTACTGGTTCTGTAATTCTCTGTAATTCTGTAATTCTCTAAATTTCTGCTTCCTACAAGGAGCAGCCACCAATGCTTTTGTACTAGTAATGTTCTACTTTTAATTCATCAAGCAGTGCAACTGGTTACAAAACAAATGCATAGGTTGTTACGAATTAATCCCTATTAAAACAACACAAAGCCAGCTAAAGTAGGAGCTAAATCTGATTTCAGAAGGAAAATACACCTGTAATTGTTGGCACATTCTTCTGGTTCTCAAGGGAGGTTAGAAAAAGAAATGAATGCTGCTGATAGCTGTATTCATAATGTGGTCAGCTCTAGGAAATGTTGTAGGCGTAGCTTTGTAATGGTTTATGCCTTAAAACCTTTTTTCTGTTTGATTCTGCAGCCCACTGAAAACTCCACTGAAGATGCTGGATGTTTCTAACTGTTCACTGAACCTTGCTGATATGGACTATTTAGCCAGTAGTTTCCATGCTAATCACTTAGAAGCCCTGGACCTAAGTGGTCATGATTTATCTGACATTTATCCATCAGTATTCCTTAAGCTTCTCAGACATTCCTCTTCGGTCCTCAGGAGTCTTACCCTGGAGGACTGCAACATCCAAGACACTCACATCAACATGTTGATTTTAGGTTTAAGCCCTTGTCAGAAACTACAGGAATTTAAGTTTCTTGGAAACCCTTTGTCATCCCAAGCACTTAAACACCTTTTCACATTTCTCTGTGAGTTACCACTGCTGAAAAATGTGGAGTTTCCAGTTCCACGGGACTGCTATCCTGTTGGCATCACCTACCCAATTGATGATGCCAGTCTCTGCATATATGATCACCAAAAATATGAACGTGTAGCAGAAGAGCTGAAACTCATTTTACTGCAAGCAAATAGAGAGGATGTGAAGGCTTCAACTCCACTCTTTGGCAGTTATGACGCAGCTCTTCAGGAGACAAACAATGAACTGGGAGCTTATTTGATCAAATCCTTCAAAGAGACTTTAGAAAAGTTCACTACTTCCCTTAAAATGAGTTAAATGTGTAACACAGTGGTGAGGAGATCCTCTGCCAGATCAGAAGTTGATTTAGTCTCTTCTAGAACTGAACCCTCGTTAAGCAGTTCTGAGTTTTCTTTAATTTCTTGACTGAATTCACTTCTGTTTGAGTAGCTTCTGATCATCTAAGGTACTTTAACTGTGCTATGTCTATTACATGTGCCTTATGTAAGCACAAGGGAGGACCCTCAGTAGCTTATTATTTTACACAAAAGCACTCTGATTCTCAGTAAAACAATAGGCAAATGGATTTGGCAATGGGGTTTGTAGCCCTACAGGAAGGATAGGAAAGTCCTTTCCCAAGTCCAGTAGGATGTCACAAAAATTGTGTGCTTACCCCTACCAGTGGCTCCCCAGTTGATATTTTGGGTTTGCCCTTGGCCTTCAGAATGTAAGAGTCTGGTACATTCCCAGTAGTAGTAATGTCCATATCTCTGTACCTCTTTCTTCTGAGAGGCAATCACGATATACCTCCTTTTGCATGGGGAATTACTGAGTTTGTCTGGTACCTTGTGCTGGTGAGGAGCAAAATCCCATACTGCAGAGGCAGCAAACCAAGTGGTAAGCTGAGAGCAGAGGATTATTTTCCTGCTTCCACCAACAATATAAAGCAGCCTAAAAGGACTCTACTGAAGCTCTTGAAAGGTGTATTTTACAAAGGCACACCAGGACAATGTTGCACAGCCATGCTTGTGATGGCAGCAGGGAAGTGCCTCAAGCAACTCCCTCTGCTAAATCAGCTTCTGGGCTGGCAGAACACACCTTGCAGCTTTCAGGTGTTTTAAAGAAAGTCTAGGACAGTGGTAATAAAGGTGGGAAAAAACCCCAAAGCCCAACATCCTAGTGTTGAAAACACATGTAGAAAAATTAATCCAATGCCAATTTGAGAAATGTGGAAATGGGACAAGACAGAATGCTGAGAAACTCAAAGATCATCTGCATAAAATACTGCCCTCTTCTACCAGTTCTGTGGGTTGTTCTGCTACAAAAGTACACCTGGTGCCTTGAAGAATCACCTTTATCTGGCAGACTCAAGCACAAGAAATGTACTTGAGTAACAGACCAAATACAATCCCAAACCAGCACAGGCACTGCCTTCTAATGTGGGTAAAAGGGCTGACAGGGTCTCAGGAGGAAGTATTGGGACCTCCAAGCAAATCTGGGAAGAGGACTATGATGAGGAGGAATCTATGGGTAGTCTGCAAGTGACATAGTCTATTTGGCTTCTCCTCTTCAATACTATAGACAGGCCAATGAGAAATATATTAGCAAATCTTAACTATTGTCATCCAATTTGCAACTTCTGCCGATAGCCTCTGCCAACTCTGCAAGAGCCCAAAGTGTAGATGTAGAACTAGAGATACACAAGTTAGTGCCAAGCACTCTGCTATTAAATATACTTTAACAGATCACAAAAACTTGATTCAGCACTCCAAGTGAATGTTGCAGGAGGAGTTGAGGTATTATTGTTGGATTGAAGATCGTTATTAAGATAAGAAAAGGAGCTTACTTGAAGTAATACTGTATCTCATTATCCGAGGTTAAGACATAAACTGCTTGCCTTTAGACTTTGCTGGTTTGTGAAGCTTGCTCTTTACCCACGTTATGAAAATGCAAGCATCTGCTAACCTGCTAACTGATGGGCTGAGGACTAAAGCAGAGCTTCCAGGATCCACAAGATGCATTTAAATGATCTTTTGATGTCATCCTAGCAGGTGTCCTTCCTTCTAATGTGTTTCATTGATTAAACACGAGATGGTAAAATTGAAAAAGAGTGGACGTGACCTTCTTGTGCTTTCATGGTAAGGAAAAAAAAACAAGCCACTTAATTTAAATTGCTGACTTGCTCAGATCTGATTTAGTATGCCAGAACTGGCTTCAGTGTAGTCTTGCCTGTATTTGGACAGAGTTGACACAGAATCACAGAATTAACTAGGTTGGAAAAGACCTTCGACATCATCAGGTCCAACCTGTTACCTAATACCATCCGATCAGCTAAACCAGGGGTCCTCAAACTATGGCCCACTTGTCACTGGTCTCCAGGTGGACACTGTGCCATTGGTCACCACTCTGTGTGTGACCATCCACCCAATTCCTTATCCAGCAGTGCTCCACCCATCCAGTCCACGTTTTTCCAGTTTGGTGACCAGGATGTCATGCGGGACAGAGTCAAATGCCTTGCTCAGGTCCAGGTAGATGATGTCAGTTGCCCTTCCCCTGTCCACTGTTGCTGTGACTTCATCATAAAAAGCCACTAAATTTGTCAGGCATGACTTGCCCTCGGTGAAGCCATTTCTGGTTACCACCAATCACCTCTGCTTTGTGTTCCATTTGCCTTAGCAGAGCCTTCAGGAGGATCTGCTCCATGAGCTTGCCAGGCACAGAGACGAGACTGACTGCTCTGTAGTTCCCGAGGTCATCCTTTTTCCCTTCTTGAAGATGTTTGTTATGTTTGCCCTTTTCCAGTCAGCAGGAACTTCACCAGTCTGCCAGGACCTCTCAAATATGTGGGACAGTGGTTTAGCAACTTCATCCACCAGTTCCCTCGGGACCTGTGGGTGGATTTCGTCAGGCCCCATGGACCTGTGCACGTTCAGATTCCTTAGGTGCTCATGAACATGATCTTCAATTGTAGTGGGCAGATCTTCCTTCTCCCAGTCCTTACTTCTGCCCTCTGGGACTTGGACATTGGGTTGGAGCCCTTGCTGTTGAAGATTGAGGCAAAGAAGTCACTGAGCACCTCAGCCTTATCCATATCTTTTGTCACCACCTTTCCATTTCCCTTCTGAAAGGGTCCCACATTCTCCCTTGTCCTCCTTTTCTCATATATTAATACTTGAAGTTCTTCTTGTTCCCCTTAATGTCCCTAGGCAGATTTAATTCTAGCCTTGCTTTAGCTTTCCTAACCTGAGCTCTGGTTGCACAGACAATTTCTTTGTATTCATCCCAGATTCCCTGTCCCTGCTTCCATTCTCTGTAGGCTTTCTTCCTGCATCTCAGTGTGTCCAGGAGCTCTCTATTAATCCATGCAGGCCTCCTGGTGTTCTTACCTGCCTTCCCTTTTTTTTGGGATGCATTGCTCCTGGGCCTGGAGGAGGTGATCATTGAACACTGAGTAGCTTTCCTGCCCCCTTCTTCCCTCCTTCCAGAGTTTTTTCCCATGGCACCCTGCTAAGGAGGTCCCTGAAGAGGTTGAAATCTGATCTTCTGAAGTTGAGAGCAGTGAGTTTGCTATGCACCCTGCTTGATGCCATAAGGATCTTAAACTCTACCATTTCATGGTTACTGCAGCCAAGGCTACAGCCCCTCCTTGTTGATGAAGACTAGGTCCAGCATAGCACCTTTTCTTGTGGGTTCCTCTACCACTTGGAAGAGGAAGTTATCATCAGTGCATTCCAGGAACCTCTTAGATTGCTGGTGCTCTGCTGCGTTGTCCTTCCAACAGATGCCAGGGTGGTTGAAGTGCCCCACAAGCACCAGGGCCTGTGATCGTGAAGCTTCTCCTATTTGTTTGTAAAGGGCCTCATCTGATTTGCCTTCCTGATCAGGAGGTTTGTAGCAGACTCCTACTATGATGTCACCTTCCCCTGCCTTCCCTTTAATCTTTACCTATAAGCTCTCTGTTTCTGCATTGCACATCCACAGGTGGAGTTTCATGGACTCCAGTTTATCATTGATGTAGAGGGCAACACTCCCTCCCCTTCTCCCCTGCCTGTCCCTCCTGAAGAGTCTATAACCATCTATCCCCAAGCTCCAATCGTGAGATCCATCCCACCATGTCTCAGTGATGCCACCACCATCATAACCCTGTAGACTTGCACAGATTTGCAATTCTTCCTGTTTGTTGCCCATGCTCCTTGCATCAGTGCAGAGGCATTTCAGTTGTGCCTTTATTGGAGCTGACTTACTGACTGATTTTCCCTTGCCCTTGTCTTTGGGAACTCTTTTCTCGACCTGTACTCCAATCCTAGGGCCAGATCCCACATGTCCATGCTCAGGCATCTCTGTAGCTATCAACATATCTCTACTCCTCATGTCATCACTACCACATGATGTTTTCCTGTTGGCAGCTACTATCTGAAGGGGACCTGGCTCATCTCTGCAAGACCTTCACTTCATTATTGTGTCCATGCCTCTGGGCAGCAGGTTGAGAGCCCTTACTAGTCCCACATTGCTCCCACACTGGTGTGTCCTCCCACACCTTGCCACATGGAAGCCTGATGACTTTATCTCCCTCCCCCTTCAGATCCTGTTTAAAGCCCTGTCAACTAGCCTTGCAATCTCCTCCACAAGACCCTCTTCCCCCTTCAAGAGAGGTGTCTCCTGTTTGATGTCAATAACCCTGGTGCTGTAGAGATCATGCTATTGTCAAAGAACCCAAATTTATAGTGGTGACACCACCCACAGACCCACTATATTTGAATGCCAGAATGTTTAAATGCCTCATGACGATTGCTTATGCAGCTATTACCTCTCTGCTTGCTCCTTGCCTAATGTCAGTCCTGGTTCGCTCCTGCAGAATCATAGAAGGTTGGAAATGGCCTCTGAGATCATCAGTCTCAGTTTCAACAGTCAACCCTGCCATGCCTACTAAACCACTCCTTCTGCTTCCCACAAACTCCTGCCTGTCTTCCTTTTCCAGTCTTACGTAGTGTTAGGGGGGGACTTGTTAATTATGAATTAGAAATTATTAATAAAGTTATTATTTTTATTTATGAATACCCCAAATTATTTCCTTAACTTATTTACAGGGTATTTATCCTCAGTGGTGCGAATATATTACAGAATATATACAGTGCATAGGACAGTACCAAGCAATTTCAAACAACAAAATACAACCTGTAAGGCTTTGGAGATTCTCACGGTGCAATACGCCGCTTGTCCGCTAGGGGGAGACTCAAGAGGCTACTTTCTGCTATAGCAGAAAGCACAATCACAGTTACAGAACAAACAGAACCAAGGCAAAGACCTTTACTTGGAGGCTTTTTACAGTATTTACTCACAAACTAGCATCTCCAGATTTCTGGGGCTGCATTATAGGCCCAGACAGTACCCAAAACACTTGGAGGGGGTTGCTGTCGATGATATGGTAACTGTTGGAGGCTTTTGGAGTTTCCCCAGAACTCTGGCAGGGTGCTGGGGCTTGTGTGGTCTCTGACCTGATTTTGGTCCCCTCTCAGGCAGATGGTGTTCTTTCCAGGGTGTAAAGGGTTAACCCTCTTGGGGGGGTGGTCTTGGCTCTGACTCCAGGTCCCCCTGAATCCTCCCTAGGAGTGAGTCTGAACCGTACTCCAGGTGCAGTGGTTAGCCCACTCCCACTTCCTCTCTAGCCCCCTATAAAAACAGAGAAACTTCCTCTTTTCAGTTCTCTTGTTCTGCCTCCTTGCCTACCAGCATCATCCTTTTGTTCCTGCTGCTCTTTGTTTTACCACGTGGCCATCCTTCCACAAGGTGGACAAACCCATTGCCATCAATCTGGTTCACAGTATCACAGTATTACCAAGGTTGGAAGAGACCTCATAGATCATCAAGTCCAACCCATTACCACAGAGCTCAAGGCTAGACCATGGCACCAAGTGCCACGTCCAATGCTGCCTTGAACAGCTCCAGGGACGGCGACTCCACCACCACCCTGGGCAGCCCATTCCAGTAGCCAATGGTTGTATATATACATATATATATATATATTTGTATCTTGTTTTTCCTTCCCTATACTTTTTTGTAACTCCCTTACCTCAAATAGTTTTTATTTACTGTTAAAGGTGGTTTTTTTTTAACTTCTGAATTTAAACAAGGTTGTTTATTTTTTTCCTTTCTACATCTTCCTTTTCCTTTCTACATCTAACTCCCTTTTTTTTCCTGAAAGAAAAAGGGGAGTAGTGCAGAAGGCATCCTATAATTGTATTGGTTCTGTTAGATATATTGTGGGTCTCTGGAAAATTTCAACTAGAACCTAGACACAGGGCACCCACTAAAACTAATAACCTAGGTTTATCTTTTATCTTCCACACAGATACTGTCTGCCACCTGTTAGGAGCAGCAAACTTCTTAGGCGTTTCGTTATCTAGATTATAGTCATAAAATTCTCTGTAGTTCCTCTTCCACACAGCTGCGGTTTTCTTTGTGTCTCTTTCCACCTTTGGCTTTCAGAAGTGTGGTGATTTGTGTGCTGTGTGTTGTTTTCCTTTATGTCCTTAACTAATGATTTATGAAAGTAGTGTTCGCAGGGAAATCTGAATGTGGTTTTAGTGCATAGGTTCAGAACATGCCTGAGTTTCCCACTGCTTCGTTTTGAATCTATACAGAATTGAGAGCTTACGTTGAGGGAGACTTTAGGCATAGTTCTGAGACTGATGTGTGCTTTTCTGGCCAGCTACCAATTTTGAATGTCATGAATGGCAAAGCTATTATTCACTTTTTAGACTGACACACACCTACCACTTTTGAGGTTATAAGTAGTTGTGATGGTTTGGGTGTTACCTGCCCCCTCACCCCCCCCTTATGAAATCACCCAGACTAGACTCAGCCAGTTGGAAATTAAGGAATGAAGCTTTATATTTACAGCTTTACAATATATACAGCTATATACAGAAATATGAAAGGTAAAAAGTAATACAGAAACACAACAGCCCTCCCAGAAATCAGAGTCCCCAGGAGGGGCTCTCAACCACCCTTCCATCTTTTGTTCACCCTTCTAACTTATCCCAGAGTATACCTTACATGCAAGGTGAGTTTGGAGGATCAGCAATGGGGGTTAGAAAGCAGAGGGATTAGTTGCACAGAAAGCAGCCCAGGGAGAAAGTGCCAGCTCCCAGAGACACACACCAACTGTCTTATCTACGTTTGTGTTCTTGTTTTGATACATCTCAGCAAGCCTATGAGTGAAGCAGACATCACCATTGCTTCCTATCCACAGCCTATAATCTAATTCTTCTCATTAAATTATTCCAATTTGCCTCAAACTATCACAATATTCCAGACTTTAAGATACCTACTTGTGATGGTTTGGGTGCTCCCCGACACCCCCCTGCCCCGACACTGGAAATCACCCAGACTAGACTCAGCTGGCTGTGGAAATATGGATGAAGCTTATATTTACAGCTAGCACAATATACAAGCAGATATTTACAGTATATACAGTTATAGACAGAAATATACAAGGTAAAAGGTAAGACAGAAACACAACAGCCCTCCCAGAAACCTGAGTCCCCAGGAGGGGCTTCCAACTGCTCTTCCACCTTCTTTCCCACACCCCTCCCTCTTCCCCCCCTTACTCCAGTCCCAAGGAAGGATGGAGCTTTGGCCAGGGGGTTAGGAAGCAAAGTGGATTAATCAGAGAGACAGCAGAGAGGCTAGAGAGAAATGCAGCTCCGAGCTCCCAAGCAAAAGAAGTGCCTTATCTATGTTTGAATTCTTGTTCTTACACTTCTCAGCAAGCCTATGAGTGAAGTAGACATCACCCCTGTTTCTCTTTCACAGCCTGTAATCTAGTTCTTCTCACCAAAACATTCTAGCTAGCTTCAAACTAGCACACTGCCTCATGTTGTTTTCTAGTTGTGACACCAGAAGTGTCACAGTAAAGATTTCTATCTGTGGAATAGAGCAACAGAAACTGTGGAGCAATCTTTGAAGTCTACAGGTATTTATCAAGTGTTTGGTTACAAAACCACTACAGTTTCTCTGGCAGTCAGTTTGCTGTCAGTATCAAACCCGTACCACAAACTGATTTTAGTTCCTTGGAGATCCTAACGAAGACAGCATCAAGAAATGTCTTTGTATTCTGCTAATGAATATTCTTTGGAGTCTCTGGCCTCATAATGTGTAGTGCTGTGCCCCTGCAGAATGGATGTGCCTTTTCTCACCTGAAGTGTGGGACTCCTTTAGTAGTATGAATGTTTTTATTAATAAGACAGTTATTGCCCTAATGATTTTTTTCCTTCTTGTCATCAGTTCTACCCCAAATTAGCAGATTTATTTTCTCTGAGGGTTGACATCTAGAAAAGCATGACACGAGAATGATGCACTGTAACACTGGTATGTTGTAATTTACATATACAGCAATGCATTTCAGATTGCTTTTTAAAAGCAACACAGAAGTTACTTCATAGAATGGTTTAGGTTGGAAGGGACCTCAAGGATCATCCAGCTCAAACCCCCTGCCATAGGCAGGGACACCTCCCACTAGAGCAGCTTGCTCAAGGCCTCATCCAGCCTGGCCTTAAACGCCTCCAGGGAGGAAGCAGCCACAACCTCCCTGGGCAACCTGTGCCAGTGTCTCACCACCCTCACTGTAAAGAACTTCCTCCTAACATCCAGTCTAAATCTCCCCTCTGCCATTTTAAACCCATTCCCCCTCGTCCTGACATTACCAGACCTTGTCAATAGTCCCTCCCCAGCCTTCCTGTAGGCTGCCTTCAGATACTGCAAAGCCACTCTAAGGTCTCCTTGAAGCCTTCTCTTCTCCAGGCTGCAGAGCCCCAACTCTCTCAGCCTGTCCTCAGAGCAGAGCTGCTGCAGCCCTCTGAGCATCTTCGTGGCTCTCCTCTGGACTGGCTCCAGCAGTTCCATGTCCTTCTTCTGCTGGGGGCTCCAGAACTGCACACAGTACTCCAGGTGGGGTCTGAGGAGAGCAGAGTAAAGGGGGAGAATCACCTCCCTTGCCCTGCTGCCCACACTGCTCTTGCTGCAGCCCAGCACAGGGTTGCTGTCTGGGCTGCATGTGCACACTGCAGGCTCATGTTGAGCTTTTTGTCAACCCAGACCCCCAGGTCCTTCTCCTCAGGGCTGCTCTCAGCCATTCACCACCCAGCCTGTATCTGTGCCTGGGATTGCAGTGACCCAGGTGCAGGACCTTACCTCTCCTCTCATGAGACTGAAGACTTGGGTCTTGCCCTTTGTCCATTTCAGTAATGAAAGATGTTAAAGTGAGGTGGGTGTTGACCTCTTCTCACTAGTATCAAGTGATAGCACAAGAGGAAATGGCTTCAGGTTTTGCCAGGGGAGGTTCAGATTGGATATTAGGAAGTCTTTCTCTGCTGAAAGATGCATTGGAACAGGCTGCCAGGGAGGTGGTGGAGTCACCACTACCCCTGGAGGTGTTCAAAAAACATGTAGGTATGGCACTCTGGGACATGGCTTAATGACCATGGTGGTGTTGAAAACTGGACTTGATGATCTTAGAGGTCTTTTTCCAACCAAAACAATTCTATTATTTCAAGAATAAATTTAGAAATATAGTACTGTTTCCTTCTCCCTTTTCTTCTCACCTACATCTTTTGTTTCTGCCTACTCAAAGCTTCTTTCTACTGCATCCTCAAAAGATCTGAAGTAATTTGTCCTCTTTATTGACATTGCCTCTTTGCAGTTTTAAACATTTTAAAAGGACAATGGAATTAAACCTCAGCTCTGCTGTTATACCAGAATAATCTACTGGCAGCACCGCAAAACAGTTCAGGCATCAGTTGTGAAGATAACTAATTTGCTGTTTAATTACCAGAAAGAAGGTTGTACAAAGAAGATGCTTGCTTTTGGCTCCTGAACACAAGCAGATATTATAGTCCTGATTCTCCTCTCTTGTCTACGACTTCTGAGTTTCAAATCCAGCACCCTAGCAGAAATGTCAGGCTTCAGATTGAAGATAATGTGAGCATAAACAGAAGCAGAGCCACAAGGGACCATTCAAGGTAAGTGATGGATACCCCACTGGTTGAGTTGGTGAGGAAATCTTGCAGCCATAACTGGGAATCATTTGAGAGGAACACTGGAAAATATCCATGAAGTGAAGGGCAGTGAGGACTGAAGGAACCTTACTGGGTGGGCTCAAGCAAGGGTTAGGATTAAAAATTACAAGAGAGGTTTACATAGAATAGAATAGAATAGAATAGAATAGAATAGAATAGAATCAATCAGGTTGGAAGAGACCTCCAAGATCATCCAGTCCAACATAGCACCCAGCCCTATCCAGTCAACTAAACCATGGCACTAAGTGCCTCATCCAGTCTTTTCCTGAACACCCCCAGGGATGGTGACTCCACCACCTCCCTGGGCAGCCCATTCCAATGCCAATCACTCTCTCTGGCAAGAACTTCCTCCTAACATCCAGCCTATAGTTCCCTCGGCACAACTTGAGGCTGTGTCCCCTTGTCCTGTTGCTGGTTGCCTAGGAGAAGAGACCAACCCCCACCTGGCTACAACCACCCTTCAGGTGGCACAGTAGATGTCACTCTGTAGTCCTATAAGAAATCCATTGTTGGATGATGGAAGGAGGAGATGATGGTGGCAACCACTGTAAGACTCTGTGAGTTACAGGAAGAAAGATATGGAAACTGTGTTGTGTGCTAAGCATTTTGCTGCAAGACTGATAACAGGAGTAAAGTGGGATAAGTTTCCTAGTGGTAGCAATCAATGTTGTGCAAGGCAATGAAGAAATCCAGAAATTAAGTATTGGTTTTAGTATGATGAATAAGTCCTTGACAAATCAAGATAGGAGAAAGACCAGCTGAATGGTTAAGTGGTGGGAAAGTCGAAGCCAGGATACACCAAGTCCCAAAGTATGCTAAGAATGTGCAACCTGGCTCCTTCTGCTAGTCAAGATGCAAGGGTTTCAGGCAGGGAGGGAGGTGGCAAGGCAGAATGGCTATTGATAGGAGAGAGAAAAATCACAAGTGGTGATTGAAAGAGACATCCAAAGACCAACCCCCTGCTTGGAGAAGGGCCATTCAGCAGATAAGGTCTGACACAGCCCTTCTGAGGAAGGAGATTCTCTAATCTTTCTGGACAACCTTCTACTGTGCTGTACCACTCATGCTAGGAAAAGGTTGTTCACTAATGTGCAACTCACCCTTCAAGTGTTATGGCCATTGTCTGGCCAAGAAATGTCAGGCTCTTTAGCCTGGAACAAAAGCAGACTGAGAGAGAATCTTATCAATGGATATAGATACTTAAAGGTTGGAGGGCATGATGATGAGGCTGGGTTCTTTTCAGTGGTGTCCAGTGGTAGGACAAAGGGCAAGAGGTACAAAGTAGAACACAGAATGTTTCACTTGAATGGAAAGAAAAACTTCTTTGCTGTGGAGGTGCCAGAGCACTGGACCAGATCCCCAGAGATGTTGCAGAATCTCCTCCTCTAGTGAGACTCCAGACCTGCATGAACACATACCTGAACAATCTGGTCTAGATGTACCTGCATTAGCAAGTGGGTTGGACTAGCTGATCCCCAGCAGTCCCTTCCAAGCCCTCTCATTTTGTGTTTCCAATAAGGTGCTGCTGTTGTGTTCAAGTCCTGTAAGAGACCAAATCCTTTGCTCACTAATGTGAATTCAGAGAATTAGGACCATCTGCCACAGATGTACATGACAGATTAGGGCACTCTTCTCCTTAGAAGGAGGAGCTGTGACAGGAGTAAATGTACTGGGAGATTTGGATGTGATCTTCCTGAAATCACTTAGAAAGTTAGCATTGCAGGTTTCATCCTCCAATTTGATCTTGCCTCAAACCAGTGAAATAAGTGGCAAAGGAAAGAGAGGAAAGCAGCGCAGTTCTGGGCTGGCAACAGCGCTGAATGCATGAAAAGTTACCAAAGAGGAGGTTTCAAAGTTTGGGTGTGCTATTTTCTTCTGATTGTGTAGTGGTGTTCAGTATTTTCCCATTGCTGTGGGACAGAGTTTACAAAGTGTATGTTAGCCCTTTACCATGCAAGAAAGGAGTGCAAGTATCAGGAATACAAGGGGTTTGCAGGCTCAAAGTTGGCATAGAACTGACAAGAATGTAGGTGAGGTAGCCCTTCTGGGTTGACCAGGTTAGTGGGCTGAAACCAATGGTGGTGAAACAATGTTCTAAAGGATTTCTTTCTCTACTTCTTTTTTTCTTGTCTACCAAAGCAAGTGTGTTGGGATTCACTGTTTAGGCCAATTTAGTCTGTTCTGCATTGTGGCAGCCCTGGCTCAGAAACTGCTAAAAAGATCATAGAATCAACCAGGTTGGAAGAGACCTCCAAGATCATCCAGTCCAACCTAGCACCCAGGCCTACACATCAATGTTGCACACAGTTTGGTACTTAGTAGCACAGTGCTACTGTTTTCAGGTTCTTTGTCCAGGAAAACAAAACAAAGGCATGAATCACAGGTTATTTTTAATATCTGCTGTCTTCTAACATTGAGAGATTTTTTTTCTTCAGCAAACAAGAATTAAGAAGTGGACAAACTGTTGAGATGTTTTTCATGGTGGGTATTTTGTTTATTATTGGTGTTGCAAGAGCCAGTTTGGGAATGGTTGAGTTTCTAGGGGGAAGAGAACCTTCCCAGGAAGAGGATACTCTTGGTCTTGTTGTGCCTGATATAGAAGAGGAAAGGATGATCTGCCACAAAAATAACTGTTGCACCAAGACTTCGTGATGCCAACGCTGCTGAACTGGCAGCTGCTGCCTCTGTGCCTTCCTCATTGACTTCCAAATAACACTCATGAAAAACTTGTGACAAAGACAGATCACCATTCTCAGACATTCCTGTGAAATCAGCTTTACCTTCAATGAAGGCATCTTGTATCCCCATCCTGCTCAAAGTAGATTTGAGACTGCATTTCTCTTTGAATGCAAACTTGGGCAGATAAACTTCCATTTTCGTTTGTTCCATTAGTTCTGGGCTGGTCCATGCAGACAAGTTTTCAAAAGTCAATTCTCTTTCCAGCTGCAGTTAGTGAAAGGAGAGTCAGAAAATTACAGTGTGTTCAAAAACATGTTCCCTAACATCTGTTTTTTTTTTTCCTCTTTTATTAAGCGGAGAACTTTTAGAGCTGCTACAATAATGCAAGAAAGAGAGTAGTGAAAGACCAATTTGTAGACCTTTCTGACTAAAGCAGTATTTGAATTGTTCTCAGTAAGAGTCAGGGAATATAGGAGGGTTAAATCATTGTTACAGCAGTCTGTTTGATATGCTGTTCACAACTGTGTTCACCCTGCATTTTAGAATTGACCAAAAAGAGCTTTGTTTCTACAGAGCTCTCAGTAACATAAATGAGACTTTAATAGGAGTTTATTGTCTGAAGGCAGGATCAGTCTCTTCACAGGAGATAGCAGTGTCCACAGTCTCTGGACACATCACTGGTTCATGTTGAGTTTATCATCAACTGACACCCCTGAGTTGTTCTCCTCATAATGGCTCTCAGGCCACTCCTCACACAGCCTGTATCTGTGCTTGGGATTTTCCTGAGCCAGGTATGGGACATTGTACTTGGTCTTCTTGAACTTCATCCTGTTGGGTTGGACCCATCTCTCAAGCCTGTCCAAGTCCCTCTGGATGGCATCCCTTCTCTCCAGCAATCAGACCACATAGCTTAGTGTCATCCACAAACTTGCTGAGGGTGCACTCAGTGTCCATATCACTGACAAACACATTAAACAACACTGGTTGGGGATGTCACTCATTGCTGGTCGTCGTTGGGACATTAAACCATTGACCACAACTCTTTGAGTGCTGCCATCCAGCCAATTCCTTATCCAGTGAGCAATCAACCCCTCAAGTCCATGCTTTTCCAGTGACACTTCTGGGTATTTTTAGAGTACATATGTTGTCATTCACTTTACCTTTTGTAGGCCAGTGATGTCACTTGGTAGCAGGATAAACATGCTGAGGTCATTGTTGACATATGGAAGCTCAAGAACATCAGTCTGGACTGATTCTGCATAGGCCCAGTTAAATTTGTCACTCAGGTGCATCATGGGCACTGGTTTACTTGTATGCTGCAACAAATCAATTCAAATATTTGTCAACTGTACACTGAATAGTAAAGGGCTGAGTTGAAGTAGCACAGAGGAGGTTTATTATATTTACTACACAATTTGTTTACTGTGTCCTGAGACATCTTTATGGCTCAGAGTGGTAGAACACGGCTTCTGCAGAGAACCTTGGAAAGGCACTTGGAATCCAGGCAGAGCATCTAAACTGTCTCAGATGACACTCATTTCAGGAAGCTGTATTCCACACTAAATTATTACCTAGTTGAAAATGGAAATGTAAAGCCATGACCCATACAGTTTTGTTGTCTTCACTGCCTTCAGAGAATGCAAGGTCATTTCAAGTCAGCCTTTGACAATTGTTCTTGTGGCTTACATGCTAGTACATAGAATCATAGAATCAACCAGGTTGGAAGAGACCTTCCAGATCACCTAGTCCAACCTAGCACCCAGCCCTATCCAGTCAACCAGACCATGGCACTAAGTGCCTCATCCAGACTTTTCTTGAACACCTCCAGGGATGGTGACTCCACCACCTCCCTGGGCAGCCCATTCCATGTGTGCAGTCTTTGTTCTGATGATGGTGAAGAAAATACATTACATGCTTTAAATGAAATAATTTTGATGTTGCATTGATTTAATGACTATCAGGAATTCCTGTCCCACATCTTGGTCAGACATTTTTCCACCCCTAATATAAGATATAGGGCAGGATATTCTCATACCGTGTTTATTCTGAAAGGTCTTTCCCTGGTAGCTTCAGCATCAAATTTTTTTGCCCAGTTTCCTTTGAAGTAGAGCACATTTATCAGAACTAGCCTGGTGAGTGAATCAATGAACCCAGGAGGCACCAGATTTTGGATTTTACCTAGAGAAAACAGAAGGACAGTTACACATCTGTGCAGTTTTACTCTTTCATTGTAAGAGTTGGTATATTTTCTGCAGAGATAAGCCAGGGAAATTGTAAGGGCACACAGAACATGCATGCACCTTAAGATTATTTGTGGACCACAGAATCACTCATCTGGAAAAGACCCTTAAGGTCATAGAGTCCAACCAGCAACCTAACACTACTATGGCCACTAAACAAATGCCCAAAGTGCCACCTGGACACATTTTTCTAACACATTTTGGGATGGCAACTCCACTACCTCCCTCGGCAGCCTGTTCCAATGCCTGACCACCCATTCAGTGAAGACATTTTCCTAACATCTCTGATGCAACTTGAGCCTATTCCTTCTCATCCTATCACTAGTTGTTTGGGAGAAGAGACCAACACCCAGCTCACCACAATCTACTTTCAGGTAGTTGTAGAGAGCAGTGAGGTCTCCCCTCAGCCTCCTCCTGTCTGGATTAAACAAGCCCAGTTCCTTCAGCCACTCCTCATAAGACTTTTTCTCCAGACCTGTCACTAGCTTTTTTGCCCTTCTCTGGGTATTCTCTAGCACCTCAATGTCATTCTTGGAGTGAGTGGCCCCAAACTGAACCCAGCACTTGAGTTGCACTCTTGCCAGTACCAAATATAGGAGCACAATCATATCTCTGGTCCTGCTGGCCACGCTGTTGCTGATACATGCCAAGATATGCTGTTGGCATTCTTGGCTACCTTGGCACACTGCTGGCTCATCTTCAGCCAGCTGTCAACCGACATCCCCAGCTCCTTTTCTGCTGGGTAGCTTTCCAGCACTCTACTCCCAGTCTGGAGTGTTGATGGAGTTGTTGTGACTGGAGTAATCTTAATTTGCAAAAGAGAGTGAGCCACATTTCCTCCCACATTCAGATGAAGCACATTAATTTTAGTAAGGGTCTGTCAGGAAAAATTGTCTGCTTTACTTGTCTGAGGTGAATTGGTCACCTGCCTTGGGCATCTTCAATACAGACACTTTGTTCAATGCCAAAATGTTTTCTTTTTAAACTGGGAGACGGGAGGCTGGATCTTACCTTCAGTCTCATGTTCAATCTTGGAATTGATCTCTCTCCTGACTTCATCAGCTGCTTCTACAAAGTTAACGGATTGTGGCTCTGCATTGTAATATTTCTTGGCTAACTGTAAGTATTCCTGTAGTGCAAGAGAGACACTAATCTTGTATTTGTTGCATATTGCCAACATGAATGCCAATAACCATAGCCAAACAGAGGAAACAGGATAAAACTTGAGTAGACTAAAAGCACAGCTTTGTGTCAAAGGAACAGAAAAAAATGTTTGTGGACATACTCAATTTAAATGTTCTCACCTGAAAATCTCTCTGACATGAGATAAATATCCAGGAAAACTAACATTTTAAGGTCAAGAGTCTCACAGAAACCACTTAAGAATAGCAATGTGATTTGTAGATGTAACAAAACCATTTTGAAGTATAAGCTCTATGATATGTTGTGACAGATAGATAATAAAGATTAAAGGAGCCCCCAGCACAAGAAGGACATGGAACTGCTGGAGCAAGTCCAGAGGAGAGCCATGAAGATGCTCAGAGGGCTGCAGCAGCTCTGCTATGAGGACAGGCTGAGAGAGTTGGGGCTCTGCAGCCTGGAGAAGAGAAGGCTTTGAGGAGACCTTAGAGTGGCTTTGCAGTATCTGCAGGAAAGCTGGGGAGGGACTATTGACAAGGTCTGGTAAGGTCAGGACGAGGGGGAATGGGTTTAAACTGGCAGAGGGGAGATTTAGACTGGATGTTAGGAGGAAGTTCTTTCCAGTGAGGGTGGTAAGACACTGGCACAGGTTGCCCAGGGAGGTTGTGGATGCTTCCTCCCTGGGGGCGTTTAAGGCCTTGAGCAAGCTGCTCTAGTGGGAGATGTCCCTGCCTATGGCAGAGGGTTGGAGCTGGATGATCCCTGAGGTCCCTTCCAACCTAAACCATTCTCTGACTAATCTGAATAAATGGCCTACTCACCTTGTTGAAATGCAGTGACTTCTCTCCATATAACTGGCTGACACTTTTAAGCATGTGATTTTCATTCTGTTGATTGATTTCAAAATTAAGTGCACAAAACAAAGCGTGGACATTACCCAATCTGGCAACTTCTGTCTTGGAGAAAAACAGAAAGGAAAAGGTTGTTATTCATCTGTTGTGTAACATCATTCAAAATATCCATTTTCTATCTTCACACAGCTCCAAGTAACTCTGTTCAAGTGATTTTAATCACCTGCATCGCAACACAGGGGTTGATCTAATTCAGGAATGATTTGAAAACATTAGAAGCTGAAGATGCAGTCTAGATGCTGAAAGTGTCTCAGAACGAAAATGCTATGAGTCTGGACTACATAAGCATGTAATAGTTTGTAAGTGGATATTGTGAAACTAAATATTTCCAGAGATTGAGAGATAGACCATTACTGTCAAACAATGCCTGCAGATACGGCTCTGTGGTTCATTTATGAAAGCCAGGTGTGTTACACAGAATGTTTGCCCTTAAATTTCTTAACCTTGCTCTTAATTTTATTTTTTAATGTTTCAGCAGTTGCAGTCAAATCTTAATATTGAGGTAACAGGATTAAATGAATGTGATCTCAAACTCCCCAGTGAGCTCAGACTCAAATAAGCTCAGTGAAGCTAAAATGGGAGTCAGTAAACTAAAACTCTGGAGCTGTGCCTTATTCATCACATCTGAATCAGAGGTGTGAATAGACACTGAAATTTCTAAACTGTTAAAACAGTCCCTTTGCCCTACTCACAGTGCTCTGCAGTCCTTACAATTTGGAAGAGCACTGCTCATGAGGAACAATTCTTCTTCTGTTCATGCAGTACAAATGTGTTGTTGACATAGCTCCTAAAATAAAACTTCCCACCATGGGATGCAGATCCAAGTTCTCATTCACCAGAACTTGGGACCTCTGAGGCTTTTGGAGCAGACTGCAGGGAAATGGTTAATTCCTACAAAGAAGGATGATGGAATATCACAGTATCACAGTATCACCAAGGTTGGAAGAGACCTCACAGATCATCAAGTCCAACCCTTTACCACAGAGCTCAAGGCTAGACCATGGCACCAAGTGCCACGTCCAACCTTGCCTTGAACAGCTCCAGGGACGGCGACTCCACCACCTCCCCGGGCAGCCCATTCCAGAGCTTGGCACCACTATGGGTGAGCTGTTCATGAGGAAAACCAGCTTTTTCTGATTCAGGGGGTTACATTTGCTCTGTTACATCTTTTCTGCTCTGTAAAATCACATCTACTTTGCTACAAGACACCTGCTAGTATGCCAAAGAAATATCTCAGGAATAGAATTATCTCCACATCTCTAAGATTTATTGGAAGTAAATGGTCCGCATAGGGAAATTCAAACATTTCAGCTTGTTTTGTTAAACATTAACTGAAATGGAGACTAATTTCTGAAACATTTCAAGCATAGGTAGCCTGGAAAAGTTAATGTTCTGGTTTTTCTTGTCCTGATGCTGCAATCAAATGTGTGTGAGGGCAGCTCTGTTCTGATTAGCTCTCTGAGCTAGGAACTGTGGCCCTAACTACAACAGGAACCTTGCCTATTTCAAGATCATGTTGTTGCTAAGTAGGTAGCTATTACACAGTAATAATTAGAGAGTTCTTTTCTCAAAAGCTAAGGGAAAAATATCAAGAGGTCTATTGGCAGAGAATGGAAACATTCAAATTAAAAATTTGCAAATCTGAGGCTGTTTTTTTTTTTTGCAATTCTGCATTAAAAAAAAGGGGGGGGGGGGGGGGGAAACATGTAGCAAGGATTGCATTGGATGAAGTTGTCATAGGATCCTGTACCAATTAATTGTGTACTCTATATCTGAGGAAACCAAACATAAGGAAATCTAAATGTGAAAGGAAAATGCAAGAAAAAGATCTGACCATGCCCACAGCTCAGTCTCTAGACTTGGTGAGATACCTTCTGGAGACAAGCATATCTATTCGATAGGCGCTCTTCTGTTCTGGTGTGAACTTGCATTTTTAGAGTAGTGGTGATGTTTCTGGCTCCTTCAACTTTGTTGAAGTGAAGTACCTAGGGTGGAAAAAGCAATAACAATTGCAATAATAGTAAAGTTCCTATTTCATTAAAATCTTTTAGCAATGCCCTGAGAGTGGTGCAGGAGAGAGACAAACTCAGATTTTCTTCTTGTGTCCAGTCCTGACTGAATATGAAGTATTTGGTTAGATCTTGTGCACAAAAATGGCTTCTGAGCACTAAGCTGAGGGATCCAGGGCAAAACTCTCATATACCAGGCATTTCTAGAGGAATCTCCCTGCTTCAAGTTATGACTTGGGCTGACAAGTTAATACATGGGGAGAGACATTGCCTCTAGATGGAGACTATCAAAGATGAAGTCCAAATAGAGTGCTGCTATGTGTCAGGAAACATGAAAATGATGTGGGCAGTTTCATACCTTAAACTCCTTGCTCTGCGTATGTGCTCCTTACCCAGCTTACAAATGATCATGTCCAAACTTGGGCCATTTTTCAGAAGAATTATGCCTTTTCATTCTTTTCCTTTCTTCCTAATAGAAGGTCATGCCTTTGTTACCCTCTTGGCTCTCCTTAATCTTGTTAGGCCACTGCCTTAGCAGGTGGGACAACTTCTGCATTAGAAGGTGCAAGCTCACAGCCTCATTTCCTATGACAGGAGCTAAGTAACTGTGTGTTGTGGCTGCTCTGTCACCTCCTAAAGCTAGGACCTTTGTACAAATATGACTTGAGGATTTCAGTAAGTGATTTTGCCTGTAAAATAGAAATCCCAAAGAAAGGGTTTTGCTGTCTATGATTCTTCTCTTATCTCATGGATGTGGACTCAGGTTTAGCAAAGTGCAACAGAGTTGGGTTTGGGTCTTTTTGGTTTGGTTTGGTTTGGGTTTTTTTGTATGGGATAACTTCCAAAGAGATGAGACATGAAATGGGAATTGTCTGTGACAGAACAGAAGGAGAATCTAGGTCTCTCACTCCTTGGTGAATGTTCAGGTTACTCAGCTTTGGGATAAAGACCTCTTATTTCTGCTGATGGGATTTAAAATGAGGCAATGTCACCAGTGCCACTTCTCTGATTTGTTTGGAATCTATTTTCAGAGTGAACTATTTCTTTGACCTGCACAAGCAGAGAACTGTGTACATTAAGGGTGGAGTATATAGGTGTGGAGTTTTGATAGGAGCAGTTCTTCTGCTTATGGCTTTCCTCTGTTCCATCACTGTAGATTTCTTGCATAGAGGATGTTAATCCAAGAGATCAACCCTAGACAGCTACTTTTTGAAGCCCAAACAGACTCACCTTTGCTATTTGATCTGCAGTGTTGCCTTGGGCTCCCAAATAAACAGCAGCCAAGGAAGATGAAATACTCAAAGGAGAGAACAAGATGTTCTTGTCACCATCTTCCTGACATGTATATTTGAAAAAGTCAAGAGCAAAACTTGTGTTTGCTTTAATCAAAGCTTCCATTGGTTCGAACCTGCTTGGGAAGGGAGAAAAGATGCTGTTAGTGAACCACTATGTAAGACTGCTATGTGCCTGCAAGTTTCTCTTCCATTTCTGAAGTTTCTTTCATGATTTAAGATCTTCTAAATGTATTTACCTATATGAAGAACAAAGAGGACTAACCATACAAAATCATATATGGTTTAGATTTTTGTGCTTCACTGATGACAGCAGGTATCATTTAGTTTAGGGAAAAAGCAGCCTCCAAGCTTGTTTTGATTTTGTCCACCAGGACATTTATTGTACTGTCCTTTACAGCACATTGGAGTGACAGCTGATAATGTAATTCACCAGTGCCTGAGGTAGAGTATACTGAGAGACTGTCTTTTATGGCAACTTCTATGCATCAGTTTATGCAAGAGCCTTTTAGTGCTCATACCTGTAGTGGACAAATACTCTCAGAAACACAGAATGAGAGAGGTGGGAAGTGACCTCTGGAGATCATTTTGTCCAATGCCACTGTAATGGTCACCCAGAGCAGATTTCCCAGACAGGTTTTGAGTCTTTGAAGGCGTTTCCACAACCTCTCTGGTTGTGGAACCTGTAGAGCCTGGTGCAGGGCTTTGGCACCCTCAAGTTTCTCTTTATGTTGCAGTGAAACCTCCTGTGTTCTAGTTTGTAGCTATTGCCCCTTGTCCTATCACTGGGCACCACTGAAAAGAGCCCAGCCCCATAGTCTTGACCTTCACCCTTTAGATACTTATATGTATTTGTAAGATCCCCTCTCAGTCTTCTTTTCTTCCAAGCTAAAGAGCCCCAGGTCTGTCAGCCATGTCTCCTCATAAGAGAGATGCTTCAATGCCCTAATCATCTTCTTGGCACTGCACTCCTTTGGACTCTCTCAAATACAGAGCCCAGAACTGGACACAATACTCCAGATGTGCTCTCATTATGGCAGAGTAAGAGGGGGAGGAGAACCTCCCTCAACTCACCAGCCACATTCTTCTCAATGCATCCCAGCATACCATTGGCCTTCTCAGCCATGAGGACATGTTGCTGGCTCATAGTGAACTTGTCCCCCAGAATGGTCAAACTATTGCTTTAGGACAGGCCAAAATACTCCTTGGGCAAGCAATGCCCCAAAGGCATCCCAGGCATCTTAAATTGTTTTTTTTTTTACTTTCAAAAAATGTAGTAAAAAAATCTGTCTTGCAGCACATCTCCAGACCAGAGCTTCCCACTTCTTCTGCAGGACCATATTCAATAGACCACAGATGTTATGATTTGTCATGTTCTTTGCAGGTTTAGCTGAGAGCTCTAGGCAAGGATTAAGAGTTGTTCTGGTTGATATAGGATGGCCTTAAAATAAAAGCAGTTTATGTCCTGAGTAGCTTGCAGAGCAGGAGCTAATCTGATGTAAAAGATAAAGAGCACAAGAACAAATCATCTGTCTTAGGTGAACACAGAGGTCCTTATTCTGCTCTGATATATATGCTAGCCAGTGAGTTCTAGAAATTGGACAACCTGTACAAAAAATTGCTCCACCTGTATATTTTTGAGACTTCTAGACCAGACCTGTGCCATCTCAGTCAATTACTTTCCCAAACACTTGCTGTTTCCAATTCAGATACTTGCTGCCTTGTATTTCTATGCATTTGTCAACAAAGCAACATCATCCAAGAGTATATGAAATAGTTTGTCTCTAGAAATCATTACAATACCTTGTTTCATGCAGGGAGGAAAAGTGCTGCTCCGAGTGGCTCCAAGGTTTCTGCAGTTCACATGAAGGGTAGGGTGAATATATAATGTGTTTGGCCAGTTCTGCAAAGGTTCTTATGACTCATGGCTGCAATTATGCCTTGAGAGCCACATCCCTGTGGAGGAACTGAATCACCTCAGAACTAAGTGATAATAAGAATGATACCACACAAGAAGCTTACGAAACTGACTGCACAAGTGTTCCTATAAACACTTTTGTGGCAACTGGCTAGTAAGGACTTGAACCACACTACTTGGAGCAATGTTTCTTTTGTGGTTTAGAGGATTTAAAAGGAAACCAAAAAAGGCAGTCACTAGGCCTACTTCCTTTATGATTTATCTAATGGAAATGGTTTCCAAGGAACAGACAAACAGAGAAAACAGTGACTTCTGCTGTATGAGTCCGAGTCTGCTGTCTGGGAATATATTTGTCACTCCTGGTGGGTTTCTGCTTTATAAATTTAGATTTCTTGCTAATCTTAGAGCATTCTAAAAATGTACAACCAGAGAAATGTTGTGACTGTGAGATAGTGAAGGCTGAGAAAGAGGAAACGGGCCCTTGCCATCATTATTTGTGGCGTTGCCAGAAGCCAGTGTGGGTCTCAGATTAGTCTTAATTTTTCTCCTTCTGTTTCTTCACCCTGATGTAAAAGCATTCTGTTTGACCAGTACAGCAACTCAGAGATCTGTTCCTTATTTTCCATTCCAGAAATAAATATTAGATCAAATCCTCTTTATTTTCTTGCCTTGCCTACTAGAAGACCTTCTTGCCTGGTTTTCTTTGTAGTGATACTATCCCTTCCTCTGTTGTCTTTTTTCAAGCTCTCCATTTCCCCTCTGAACCCTAACTGAAACCCCCTGTGCAATCCTACTCTTACCCTTTATTTCGTTCTTCACCTCTCTACAGTCTTGATGATACTACCTTGGAAACATGAATAAGAGCTTCTTGCCTCTCCAGGACTGCCTTCTTAGAATCATAGAATCAACCAGGTTGGAAGAGACCTCCAAGATCATCCAGTCCAATCTATCACCCAGCCCTATCCAGTCATCTAGACCATGGCACTGAGACTCCTTGACGTAAACTGCCTTCTGAGAAGTTCCTTTTGGCCTGCTGTCCATGAAGGTGCATTTATATCATGGACTTACCTTGTAGGCCACTGACTGGTACAGAGGATTCTGTGAAGTGGAATGAGCTATGCAAAATCTGATTTAAGGCATAGGAGGGCGCAGCTGCAAGGGGTCCCTTGCCAATGGTGAACCTTCTGCATCAATATCATTTGGAAACCAAAAGCTTTGTTAAAGTCGCTTTCCTACTTGTGAGGAACTACCTGTCTTTAATTGGATGGTGTTTTTGATGCCCCTTGGGGTGTAAAACCCATGTTACTTTTAAGATCCATGTTACATGTAAGATCCATGTTACATATTCCAGAAAGCAGCATTGTGTAGGAGAAGTGTACACTGCAGAATCAATTGTTTCCATGGCTCCTGGGAGTGTTGTAGTATGTTGGCATCAGCCTGAAGTGATTTCCAAAGCTGAAATGATCTGAGCAATCATTTTGAATTAAGCCATGTTCTTCAATGAGTGATGGATACACTGAATAGACTTCATCCCTTTGAGTAATTACTGTGGATTTTCTGGTTTTAAGGCAGGGGTCAACTTAATTTTCTAATTTGTAGTGCTGCTTGCTGCTTCATAAGGAATGGCTGAGATTTCTGTTCATGCAGAAAAGCCAGGTTAGACTCCACGAGAGATTTGTCTCTGCACAAGGAAGTTACCTTTTTCAAAATACTTCTTTAACAGCTTTGCCAGTGATATGGACAGAGGAATTGAGAGCACCCTCAGCAGGTTTGCAGATGACACCAAGCTGTGTGGCACAGCTGACTTGCTGGAGGGCAGGGATGCCATCCAGAGGGACCTGGACAGGCTGGAGAGGTGGGCCCAGGCCAACCTCATGACGTTTAACAAGGCCAAGTGTAAGGTCCTGCACCTGGGTCGGTGCAATCCCAGGCACAGATACAGGCTGGGTGGTGAATGGCTGAGAGCAGCCCTGAGGAGAAGGACCTGGGGGTCTGGGTCGACGAGAAGCTCAACATGAGCCGGCAGTGTGCACATGCAGCCCAGACAGCAACCCTGTGCTGGGCTGCATCAAGAGCAGTGTGGCCAGCAGGGCAAGGGAGGGGATTCTCCCCCTTTACTCTGCTCTCCTCAGACCCCACCTGGAGTACTGTGTGCAGTTCTGGAGCCCCCAACACAAGAAGGACATGGAACTGCTGGAGCGGGTCCAGAGGAGAGCCACGAAGATGATCAGAGGGCTGCAGCAGCTCTGCTATGAGGACAGGCTGAGAGAGTTGGGGCTCTGCAGCCTGGAGAAGAGAAGGCTTCGAGGAGACCTTAGAGTGGCTTTCCAGTATCTGAAGGGAGCCTACAGGAAGGCTGGGGAGGGACTATTGACAAGGTCTAGTAATGTCAGGACGAGGGGGAATGGGTTTAAGCTGGAAGAGGGGAGATTTAGACTGGATGTTAGGAGGAAGTTCTTTACAGTGAGGGTGGTGAGACACTGGCACAGGTTGCCCAGGGAGGTTGTGGATGCTTCCTCCCTGGAGGTGTTTAAAGCCAGGCTGGATGAGGCCTTGAGCAGCCTGCTCTAGTGGGAGGTGTCCCTGCCTATGGCAGGGGGTTGGAGCTGGATGATCCTTGAGGTCCCTTCCAACCTAAACCATTCTATGATTCTATGGCTATTCTTGAACATCATTCTATTCTGGCTGGTCATTAGCAAAAAATACAACACCCAAAACCTACATACCAAGTAAATAACTAAAACTCTACTCCTCTTGAAAGACAACATGTGCTAAATCAATGTGATGGGCTGATATTTTCCAATACCATTTTAAATTAGCACTGCCAGAGGACAGGGCTCAATGCATGGTGCTGCTTTTGTCTCTAAGCAGCAGTAGTACTCTTAGTCCCACTCTATACTACATCAGCACATCACCACTTATATTTGTATTAACACTGTCATAGAATCATAGAATCAAGCAGGTTGGAAGAGACCTCCAAGATCATCCAGTCCAACCTAGCACCCAGCCCTATCCAGTCAACCACACCATGGCACTAAGTGCCTCATCCAGGCTTTCCTTGAACACCTCCAGGGATGGTGACTCCACCACTTCCCTGGGCAGCCCATTCCAATGCCAATCACTCTCTCTGGGAAGAACTTCCTCCTAACATCCAGCCTATACTTCCCCCAGCACAACTTGAGACTGTGTCCCCTTGTTCTGTTGCTGCTTGACTGGGAGAAGAGACCAACCCCACCTGGCTACAGCCTCCCTTCAGACAGTTGTAGACAGCAGTGAGGTCCCCCCTGAGCCTCCTCTTCTGCAGGCTGCACACCCCCAGCTCCCTCAGCCTCTCCTCACAGGGTTTGTGTTCCAGGCCTCTCACCAGCTTCGTTGCCCTTCTCTGGACACGTTCCAGCACCTCAACCTCCCTCTTGATTTGAGGGGCCCAGAACTGGACACAGTACTCAAGGTGTGGCCTGAGGAGACAAGCAAGAGATAGCAAAAGCAGAGATAATTACCACCACAGATCCAGGCGATGTCTCACGGCTCCTGAAGGCCTTGATTGGCACAGGGAGCTCCGGTCTGTGAGGGAGCTCCGATCAGTGGGGGAGTTCCACACTTCCCTGTTACCTTCAAGGTTTTCCAATTTCATACGTGGCCACAGTGCCTCATTCAGTTGCCACAGTTACCATCCATTTGCCTGGTGTCAGGAAGGATCCCACAGTAAGCTGTGTGTGTTGGCTCCAGTCCCACAATAAGTTCCGTCTGTTGGCCCGGGTCGCACGCTTTGATACGCCTCAGCTTCAGTCCCACGGTAAGCTGCAGGTGCATTTGGCTCTACACTGCTGCATCACTCATCTATGAGTGTACTCTCCTCCAAAGACCCATAAAACTGTCACGGTGAGCCCCAGCTTACATCTCAACACTCTTGAGAGCAGGAGCTGTGGCCTTGTCTGGTTATCAGCTGCTATAAACACAGCACTTGCGGTCTTGTAGATAAGCAGCTATCTTCTTGGAGCAGTGGTGTGAAAACACCTCGGGACAAACGATGTTGAGGCAAGCACGAAGAAAACAAACTGAACTTCTTACACATGCCCACTAAACCATGGCCCCAAGTGCCTTGTTTACATGTTCTGTTAACACCTCCAGGCCTGGTGACTGCATCTCCTCCCTGGGTAGCCCATTGCAATGCCTGAGATGCTCCTTCAGTAAGGAAATTTTTCCTAATGTCCAATCTAAACTGTCCCTGGTGCAATCTAAGCCTATTTGCTCTCATCCTGTCATTAGTTACCTGGAAGAATAGGCCAATGCTGATCTCGTTACAACTTCCATTCAGGTAGTTGTAAAGAGCAATAAGGTTTCTCCTCAGCTTCCTCTTCTCTGGACTAAACTATCCCAATTCCCTCAGCCACTCCTAACAAGATCTGTTCTCCAGATTTGATGCCCTTCTCTGGACTGTCTTCAGCAACTCAACATCTTTCTTTTAGTGAGGAGGTCAAAACTGAGCCCATGATATGAGGTGTGGCCTCACTAGTGCAGGCACACAGTCATTTTCCCAGTCCTGACGGGCACACTATTGCTGATACAGGCAGGATGTTGTTGGCCTTATTTGCCACTTGAGCACACACTGGCTCATCTTCATCCAGCTGTCAACCAGCATTCCTAGGTCTTTTTCTCTTGGGTAGCTTTCCAGCCACTCTGGTCCAAGTAGAAATACTGCAACCAATTCTGCTTTGTGTTATAACAAAAAGCCCTGCTTTAGAAGGAGGGTTGTTGTAGATGACGTCTAAAAGTCCCTTCCAAACCTTACCATTCTGTGATTCTGTGTTAACAGGATTTTTATGTGGGATGAGTTTATACTATGCTGACATCTCAAATAGTTTTTCCATTTGAGAGAATAGTTCTTTGGGTACCTTTTTTTCCTTTTAACCTTTGGTTGAGAATACACACATCTTTATTTTGAAACACAGCAGATATAGCTAGGTTGTATGTACCTCCTATGAGTATGCTTGCAAACCTTCCCTTGCCCAGCAGTCTTTGCTAACTTACTTTAGCCGTATGAGTTGCCAGAGGGTGTGATGATTTCCTGTATAAATGTTGCTGAGGTATTCTGTTTTACATCTGCAGAAAGCAAAGGTGTGGTGAAATTTGACAGTACTGGCTCAATGCATCATACTTTACAATTAGTTCTACATTATTTGGCTTAGACACAGTTATTAATACAGTGTTTATCTAGAGCTCCACTAAGAAGCATAACCTGTCTGAGAAAGGACAGGAGATAGTTTCTCTGTTCATGATTATGTACACTGTTTTCACAGAGCATAGTTTTCCTTTCAGTGGCTGAGATCATGAGTAACTCAGGTAGCAGTTAACATCAAAAATATGAAGGGTGAGCCTGAATTTTTCAGTCATGATACACAGTACTGCATTAGTAATAATGACGTATTTCTGGCTTGCATAGGTCATGCTAGTCCTCTCCTGGTAGATATTGTGTCTTAACCAAGAGTTAGGGCAGACTTTTATTTCTCATCTCTCCCTGCTCCTTGTGGAAACCTAAACCATATGACTAAGTATTTCCCCGATGCTCCTTGAACTCTGACAGGCTTGGTGCAGTCATCACTCCCCTGGGGATCATATTGCAGTGCCTGACCACTCTCCCGGTGACAAACCTTTTTCTAATGTCAAGTCTGAATTTCTGATGCAGCTTCATTCCATTTTCTGGTGTCCTCTCTCTCAGTGTTTCCAGAGAGTGTGTATCAGCACCTTCTCCTGCACTAGCCACCTTGAGGAAATTGTAAATGATGATGAGGTCACTCTTCAGCCTTCTCTCCTCCAAGATGAGCAAACCAATCAGTCTCAGCTACTCTTGTGTGTCTTGTCTTTAAGGTCTTTCACTATCTTGGTCAATTTTCTTTTGGGCAGACACTATGAGTTTAATGTCTTTCTTATATCGAGGTCCTCAGAACTGCACACAGTACTGGAGGTGGTGCCACACCACTGCAGCATAGAGTGAAACGATCACCTCCTTTGACCAACTTGCTGTGCTGTGCCTGATGGCCCCAGGGCAGAGTTAGCCCTTTTGGGTGTCAGGGCATGCTGTTGACACTTTCAACTTGTCACCAACCCAAAAGTCCAGATCTCTTTCCTTCAATTTGCACATATAGTCATCCCAAATTGAACTCGAAATAGTCGAGGTGAAATCTGTTTGCTTAAATGTTTTTATTGTGATTAAAAGAGTAAATGAATACATCAGCAAGACCTGTTAGACACGGATACACGGAAAACAAGTTTGAATAGTATCATGCCATAGTTAGTCATGGAAATTGAGCCAGAAAGATGTAAGGAGAAATCTGAATTGTAAGATTTCTATAATGCATCTTTTGAAACTGAGGAAAAACCTTGCAGCACCCAGAGCACAAAGAAATGCAGTTGCCTTGTCAGAGTAGGAGTGGATGGTGACAGTTTAATCTGGGAGCTTTCAGGTGACTAATTCCAAAGGAGTCACCACAAAGCTTGGTCATAGAGAAATTTGGCTTAGAAGACTGCATTTTTTTTTTCCCATAAAACTTTTCTCATAAATGGGGCTGTGTTATTTCAGTGTCATGGTTCAGCACTATTATTGTTAAGTCATGGTAACTTTGGGTCCAATTTTTGCTCCTATTTTCATCCCCTTAACTCTTGGTCTATGAGCAAATGATATTATTTTGAAGAAAAGAAAAGCAGAGGGGGCCTTTTTTTCATGACAATTTCTCTGACTTAAGTTTTCCTTTGTTTATTTTAAGTAAAGCTTTCTGCTTTTAGAAAATATGCATGAAAAAGAGAGTATGTGTATCTTTTTATCCTTGAGAATGCAGCACTTTGGGTCTTGCTGTGAGAGACAAATTCTCTCCGCTTTCTTCTCTTTAAGGGGAAAAGCATCTGCCAAAAAAGAGGATGCTTTTAGTTGGTATGTGCTTGATCAAGAAGAGGAAAGGGTGGTCAGCCTTAAACTCTTCAGAGACACTTGTGTCCTCTGTTCCAGCTCCTGTTGAGCCTACCACGTCACTGCCTTCTCCATAGACTTCCACAAATGCCTCGTGGACAGCTTCAGATATCTTCAGGCTCTCTGCTGAAGATATGCCAGAGAGATTTGCTGATGAACTGAACAGGTCAGTCACACCCAAGGCCACTAAGACAGATGTGAGGTTATACTTTTCCTCAATCTTCATGCGAGGGAGATAGACTTTCACTTTCCTCTCTTCCATGATATCAGAACTGGTCCACTCCATGAGTTTTTTGGAGGTGATTGCAGTCTCAAGCTACAAGGAGACAAAGAGACAAGCAAATAAGATCTCAGGTGAGAGCACAATTTCTTCTGTGGCAGTGTAGGAATGGTGGTGTTCCGTTATTTGAGGTTTTTCTCCTTTTAAACTGACTGTTCTTGGCGTAGCACTTTTGCTAGGCATGGCTACTCAGCAAATTTTCCCTAACTCTCTTCCCTTTTTATCTTCTTTGGTTAGAAAGTATCTTCCAAATATGATTATGTGCTTTGGAGTTGTAAACTCTATCTATATTTAAGACCTCCGTGGAACCAAAAGTTAATGGTAACCAATTGCTGAGACCCAAACTATTAATTATTACTGAAAAAAAAAAGAAGTGTTCAAATGCCTCTTTGTTTTTGTAACTTTGATTCTTTGACTTAGTGTACAAACATTGTAATGAACCATCATGTATGGTATTAGTTTTCAGACTAACTACAGTCATGTTTATGACAAAAAAGCATGACTGTCCCTCATGTACATTCTGTTGTGTGAAATTGCTTTAACCATTTCTGTACACCTGATATTCTGTTTTTAGACAGTCTGATTTCTGAAGGTATGAAGGAAGCATGTTGAGCACTGCCAACCCAAACAATAATGACAGTAACGTTGACCTGAGCATCTTCAGTGTGCAGGAATGGAGGTATAAAACCTTTGGAGTTCAAGCATGCTGCAGTAACATCTGCTTAGCTGAGAAGAATCTGTTCTGTGGAGAACTAAAGCAGTTTCTTAAGCAATCCGTGCTCAACACAAAGTACTGCAGGACCACTGATATAGCTGCATGTTTCTGTACAGCAATCTTGTGTTGGCAGTATTCAGAGCTGTGCTGGTGAAGTGTTTCAGGGTAAGTTTATTGTGAAGGGTTTTGCATCATCTAACTTTCACTGCATTTATGATTTTCTGAAACTCAGCAGCCAGGACCATACCTGCTCCAGGCCAGAGGCATCATCAGGCAACAAGACCAACATGCTCAGCTGCCCACTGGCATATGGAAGCTCCAAGATCTTCACTTTCTCTGCAGCCACCTCTGCCACTTTAAATGAACCAATCCGATACATCATCTGCACAGGTTTACTTTCTTGCTGCACAATCAAACAAGATAAAACACTTTTCACCAAGTTCATTCATAGAGTGCAGAAATGTCTACTTATGACTTAAAACTACTGATTGCTCTCATTCAGGGAGGCTGTCTAACAACTTAGCTATTCTTCATAAATTGTAGAAGATGACACCTTTAAGGTGATGCATGTTCATGTACCTCAGTCATTCTGAAAGGCACAGTCTGGATATCTTCATCTTTAAATGCTTTCTCCCACAGTCCTTTGAAGTAAATGGCATTGACAAGGATGGACTCAGTCTCGTGATCCACGGAGTCTGGTTGAAGGATATTTTTCATCACTCCTTTAAGAATGAAGAGAAATCACAACTTTGAATGAAGGATATAGAATGTAGGGGGAGGAAGGCATAAGGCAAGGGCATTGGTTTAGTTTTGCAGCTGCAATCTTGTACATCTGAGGTTGAATTCCCTTGCTACTGTTTGTAATAGCTGCTGTTTCCCTCTCTTTATCCTTTTTGTCTTGTATTGTCCTTTAAGGATTATGATAAATACAAGACCCAGATATTTGCTTGTAAACCTGTTTATTTTGTGAGAATGAGGAGAACCATTATAACCTTTTCAATCCTAGGTGATTTCCAATCCAAGCAGTGAACATAAATAATTCTTGCTTCAGACTAGAGCTAAAATGAAATGTTTATGTACAGAAGGTAGCAGAAAAGGAAACCAGAATTCTACTCTGTTTTCTTCATATACTTTGTTCTTGTTAATTCTGCAGTACTCATGCACATAGCAAGTTTTTCTTAGTCCTTTCACACCAGTAGCTTAATTATGCTGTGATTTTTTTCCTTCAGAGCATGCCATCGTACTAGAGATTGTGGGACTGTGAATTTTGGTTAAAATTCAACATCTCTTATCTGTGTTTGAGGTTCAGGCCACGTGTTTCAACATGAGGGAAAGGACTGTTGTTATGGAGCCAGGAAGAAACTGGAAGAGTACAGAAACCACATGGAGATGCATCAGGGTTAAAATTCCAGCTCTGCACACCTCTTTCTCTGCATTTCATACACATCCCTGCTATTCCTAAACTACACAGTTTTGCATCACCCTTTACATTTTAAGACATCTCAAGTACCTTATGACTACATGCAGTACTCAATACGCACCAAACAACCCTGGGAAGTTTCAGGACAAAGTACCTTGATCAAAGGATATCTAAATTCTAAATATTAGAATAGAATCAACCAGGTTGGAAGAGACCTCCAAGATCATCCAGTCCAACCTAGCACCCAGCCCTGTCCAGTCAACTAAACCATAGCACCAAGTGCCTTACCCAGTCTTTTCTTGAACACCTCCAGGGACGGTGACTCCATCACCTCCCTGGGCAGCCCATTCCAATGCCAGTCACTCTCTCTGCCAACAACTTCCTCCTAACATCCAGCCTAGACTTCCCCCGGCACAACTTGAGACTGTGTCCCCTTGTTCTGTTGCTGGTTGTCTGGGAGAAGAGACCAACCCCGACCTGGCTACAACCTCCCTTCAGGTAGTCGTAGACAGCAATGTTTTGAATCATTTGTCATGACTTACAACTGTGCTATTCCTTTCGTCAGGGCCCTTCAGACACAGAGAGTCTTACAGAGAGGATGTTTTGATGGAGCAAAATGTTAAATGATAGTTACATATCCTGGAAGTGATCTATTATCCAAGAGAAGAAACAGAGGAAGACATTTGGGTTGGTTTATTTTTTGTCTTCCATCTTAAGCATTCTCACAAGTTGTTCAAACACAGCAGCATGAAGGAAAATATCTATATCAATAACAGGTTTGCTCTTACCACTTGTTTGACTTTCAACCCAGGAGTTGATGATCTCTCTGGCCTCATCTGCAGCTCTTCGAAAGCTGATAGTTTCTACACCATCCTTATACAGGTTCTTCACACATTGTAAGTATTCCTGCAAGGGAAGAGCACACCCTTTTCAGATCAGAACATTAAGGCACTTTGCAAATGTGAAATGCAAGAAATTAATTTGACATTAACAAATATGTATAGTCTGCTAATTACAGCTAATGACTAAGCCACGATTCTACTTCTTCAGAATCAAGTTTTAACACTTGTTGCTTCAAGGAAAAGAATATGCTGGGATTTAAAAAAAAAAATATTTTCCAGAACTGAGTTTGATCCAAAAAAACCAGAAAAACCCCAAACTATTCCTTCCAGCTGAGGCATAGAATTTGTTTGTTTGCTTCATTTGGCCTATTTTTAAACTTTTTTACTTCGTGATGATGTTGCCCTGTAATTTCAGATTCAAGATTCTTTACAATGGGTGAGACCTCATCTTGAATGCTGTGTTTAGTTTTGGCCTCCCCAGTTGAAGAGGGACAGGGATCTGCTGGAGAGGGTCCAGCGGAGGGCTAGGAGGATGATTAGGGGACAGGAGGGTATGGCTGATGAGGAGAGGCTGAGGGACCTGGGGCTTTTTAGTCCAGATAAGACTTAGAGGAGATTTGATAAATGTTTACAAGTATCTGAAGGCTGCCAGGAGCAGGGGGGGGACAGGCTCTGCTCACTTGCTCCCTGGGATAGGACAAGGAACAATGGGTGTAACTTGCAGCATAAAACGTTCCGCCTCAAGACAAGGGGGAACTTCTTTACTGTAAGGGTCACAGACCACTGGAACAGGCTCCCCAGAGAGGTTATGTGGTCTCCTTTCTGGAGCCTTTCAAGGCCTGTCTGGATGTGTTCCTCTGTGATCTGTGTTAGATAGGATTGTCCTGCTCGGGCAGAGGGATTGGATTCAATGATCTCTTTGGGTCCCTTCATCCCTAACATCCTGTGATCCTATGAAAACTTGGAATATTTTTGAGAATCTCAAGTTATTATTCAGGTTTGGTTTACAAGCTGAGGAAACAATTGGAGTTAATTGTTTCTAACAAAAGTTACCTTTATTAACTACATGCAAAGTACCATACAACCATATACAGCTACTATGCAAAGTACCCTACAACCATATACAACTACTATGCAAAGTACCATACAACCATATACAGCTACTATGCAAAGTACCCTACAACCATATACAACTACTATGCAAAGTACCCTACAACCATATACAGCTACTATGCAAAGTACCATACAACCATATACAACTACTATGCAAAGTACCACGTTTGTTTTATGATGGTGCTTTGCATAAGCACCTTTTTTCCAACCACATTTTCTCTCAAGACTGCATAGGATTAAGGCTGTGATAGAAAGTTGTGAATCTTGGCTTCTGTATAGAAGAAAATGTCTTCAGCAGAACCTGAACTTCTGATGGGGCTCTCAAATCACAGAATGTCAGAGGCTGAAAGGGACCTTGAAAGATCATCCAGTCCAACCCCCCTGCCAGAGCAGGATCACACAGGAATGCATGCAGGTGAGTCTTTAATATTATCAGAGAGGGAGACTCCACAACCCCCCTGGGCAGCCTGTTCCAGTATTCTGTCACTCTCACAGCAAAAAAAATTTTCCTCATAGAATGGTTTAGGTTGGAAGGGACCTCAAGGATCATCCAGCTCCAACCCCCTGCCATAGGCAGGGACACCTCCCACTACAGCAGGTTGCTCAAGGCCTCATCCAGCCTGGCTTTAAACGCCTCCAGGGAGGAAGCATCCACAACCTCCCTGGGCAACCTGTGCCAGTGTCTTACCACCCTCACTGTAAAGAACTTCCTCCTAACATCCAGTCGGAATCTCCCCTCTTCCAGCTTAAACCCATTCCCCCTCGACCTAACATTACTAGACCATGTAAATAGTCCCTCCCCAGCTTTCCTGTAGGCTCCCTTCAGATACTTTCCATGGAACTTATGCCTTAACTTCTAATCATTGCCCCTTGTCCTGTCATTGGCCATCACTGAGAAGTGCTTGGCACTCACCCTTTACGTATTTATAAACACTGATGAGATCACCCCTCAGTCTCTTCCAAGCTAAAGAGCCCCAGCTCCCTCAGTTTCTCCCTGCAAGGAAGATACCCCACTCCCTCCATCATTTTCGTGGCTCTAATGATTAATGGCACAGCCTTGACGTGTAAATACACTCAACCCAGATTTAGAGCAACTCACCGGTAGGATTGGATATGTCTCTTCAACATAAAGCCTGCTGGCAAAACTGAGTGAATAATTGTCACTTTGTTTGGTGATTTGGCTGAACAAGTCCTTCAGTGAGAAGTTGAAGCTTCCAGATGTGCTGCACTGAGGCGTTGCCATGAACACAAATAAAAATACAGACGATGTTATTGTTGGCTTCGCATTTAATAGGTTTTTAATCTGACACTTCCTACAAAAGTGGTGTTCATCTGACATATCTTGTTGCTAGAAGTACACCAATGTAGTCATTTCCTAAAAAATGCAATTCTTTGCTGCATTTCTACTGTAATTTTTTTCACACCGCTCTCAGGGGAACTCTTAATTGCTTGCTGCAGTAGTTTAGCTCCATCAGATCAGGTAAGCTTTCCTTCATTCCCAACTAGCATCATTTAATGAGTAACATTCAGCTCCTTCACTTCCACATAAATAAATCTATAGTTTTCCCTATTTGTCCAATATTATGATTCTAGGTTTCATCTTACCCCTGTTTTGAATACTGTTAGTTTCCTTTTCTCTCTCAGTGTTCCCCTAACTCTGGATGCAGACCACTAGAGAGGAGCTGGACCTGCTGAGAGACTGATGTATCTGCTAGATTTTGCTCCTAGGAGAAAGTGACACAGCAAAGGAGACAAAATTATTTCCTTACCTGAGATTCAATAGTCTCTCTGAATCCTGTGATTTTATCAAAGGGAACCACCTGTAATTGAAAGTAATAGTAGGTTATGCAACTGAAACTAACATATGACGTTTGAAATTAATCTGTTGGCTGAGAAGTTCCATGATTCAAACAGTGCAAAACATCTGTACCATCCCTGAATACCTGTGCATATTGTTGCCTGCTTAGATAATCTCTTTTTTCTATTGAACATCTGGAAATCAGCTCCAGTGTGCGCTACTAATATACTTTCTAACAAGCATCAAGCCATTTACTCTCTGTGAAGGAAATGAATGTGAAATATTTTGTAGTCCAGAGACATGCTTTGGCTCTTTCTCTCAAGATTTTGTGTACTTTTCAGACAAAAGAATATGTAATTCTTTTTGAGAATCCTACTGCTAACAATGATAAAACTGAATCTAGGTTTAAGATTTCTCACTGATGCATTTGTTTAACACGGTGGGAGCTTGAAGTGGCTGAAGCTTCTGATAACTCTGTGTCCTGAATTTCTCACTTCTGATCTATACAAGGGAGACAACTCTATGACTAAGTGGTATGGTTCTACTGAGCAGCAGGAGAATTTAAATCCTTAAGTGTAGCCTTACCTTATCTATCTGAGCCCTGGTGTTTTCTCTTGAACCTATATAGACCATGGAGAGAGCTGAAATGATGGTCAGAGGGGAGACCAGGATGTTCTCGTTGACATGCAGGACTTTCAGTTCCTTGAATACACCAAGACCAAATTCCGTGCTTGCTACACCAATAGAGCCCATTGAGAAACTGCTATTGTCTAGAGCAAACAGCAGAAGCACAATGACAATGTAATGATGAAATACCATGCATAAAGCAATGCACTTTTATAGGCAATGAGACATTAAAAAATGGGTTTGAGCTCATTCTGTGGAAGCACTCCTATTGTTCACTTTTCATATGTGTTAGAAAACCTGTTCTAATTGATCTATTTCTTTTTGCATTTGTACTCGGTTGTCTTAGGGGCAGTAAAGTTCCTTGGAAGTCTTAAACCTGATTTCTGTGTATCTGTTCGAAGCAGCCAAACTATTATACACGGTCTAGTAATGTTAGGACGAGGGGGAATGGGTTTAAGCTGGAAGAGGGGAGATTTAGACTGGATGTTAGGAGGAAGTTCTTTACAGTGAGGGTGGTAAGGCACTGGAACAGGTTGCCCAGGGAGGTTGTGGATGCTTCCTCCCTGGAGGTGTTTAAGGTCAGGCTGGATGAGGCCTTGGGCAAGCTGCTCTAGTGGGAGGTGTCCCTGCCTGTGGCAGGGGGTTGGAGCTGGATGATCCTTGAGGTCCCTTCCAACCTAAACCATTCTATGATTCTATGATTCTATGATTCTATTGCCTGTGCTTATTTTCAGGATTCCTTCAAGGAAAGTTAAAAAAAATGACCTGTCTTTGATATAATTGCAAAACTGGATATTGGAAGTGCAAATTTTAGCAGACTTACTCTAGTTTGGGACAGAAATAAGTAAAAGCAGAGGCAAGTTCATAAAATCAAACAGGTTGGAAGAGATCTCCAAGATCATCCAGTCCAATCTATCACCCAGCCCTGTCCAATCAACTAGACCATCTTGAGACAGTGTCCCCTTGTTCTGCTGCTGGTTGCCTGGGAGAAGAGACCAACCCACCCAGTTTTGGACCACGGCCATGCATTGAAACCTGGCAGAGGGATAAACCACATCCCGATGGACCTTCCTTCACCTACCGCCTACTTTCAGTGCTGTGCTCGCTCATCACCACCTATTTTTATTCTCTACAAAAAAAGAAGTGCTGTAAAACATCTATCTGCTGTGCAATACTTAACCTTACAGCTGATCTTCAAAGGCTTTATGTTTACCCTTGTTTCAGCAATGGATAAGCAATACATAATTTGTCTAAGTTCACCTAGTCTAGGAGAGAGACTGATGCTCACAACTTGTGTTCCATCCTATTGTGTTTCGTGTAGCTTGCTTTACTTAAATGTATTTATCTCTATGTGCTACACTGTAAATTTGCTGAGAAACTGAATTGTGTTAGTGACATTCAGATAGAATGGTGTGGTGGTTTGGGTGTGTGTCCCCCCACACTTTTAGAAATCACCCAGACTAGACTCAGCCAGCTCTGGAAATATGAATGAAGCTTATATTTACAGCTAGAAGATATTTACAGTATATACAGTTATAGACAGAAATATGCAAGGTAAAAAAAGGTAATACAGAAACACAACTCCCCTCCCAGAAACCTGAGTCCCCAGGAGGGGCTCTCAACCACCTCCTCACCTTCCCCCTGCCCCTCTCAACCTTACCCCAGTCCCAAGGAAGAATGGAGGCTCAGCCAGGGGGATTAAGAAGCAAAGGTGAAATCAGCCAAAGCAAACAGAGGGTGAGGTTAGAAAGCAAGATGGAGTTCAGCCAGAAGCCCCAGCTCCCCAGCAGGCAAAGAGTTGAGAGCAAAGCCCAGAGCACAGTGCTAAGTGAAGTGACTTTATCTTTTGTTTTGCTTTTCTTCTTTACACATCTCAGCAAGGCTATGAGGGAAGTAGACACCATCATTGTTTTTCATTTCACAGCCTATGATCTAGTCCTTCTCACCAAAACATTCTAGCTAGCTTCAAACTAGCACAAATGGACATACAGACATGATAAAACAGCCATGTCTACCATATTTCAGCACTGTCAAATGAGTATTTGTGAAGTAGACCAATCAAATCTTTATTGCTCGCTTCTGTCTGAGGCTGTTATAAAGTGCTGGATACTAAAAGTCCTGTGCAGCCACTCTGCTTATATAAAGCACAACTATTGATATCAGGATGAATCTGGTTTCCTTCTTGTGATTGATAGAAATTGAGAACATTTGTTGTCATTCAAAATCAAGCACCTTATGTAGGTGTTTAGTACTGGGGTCTTAAGTTTGTATTTGGAGTACTGAACCCCAGAAAGGTTTTTGCTCTCCACTCTATTCATGAGTATACAAATATACCTGTGCACATGTTTCTCTAATTTTCTTGTGTGTCCACGAGTTCATATTTATAGATTGTTGTAAAAATACATCTGTAAATTCACACACATTTTAATCCTGGGTGATGTTCACCAGGTTTAGTTGCCAGGAATGCAGCTGCTGGAGAAATTGCACACTAAAATAAACCTAGCAAATTCACTACACACCGAGGTCTTCCTCTCAGCACACTCTGTTCAGCTGGAGGTCAAACAAGTAGATTTATTCTCTGGCTGCCAACATCAAACTTTAAAAGTTCTGAATGAGATGACAAAGTGCTCTGAAATAAAACTGTATTTTAAGCATGAAAATTAAACTTTTTAGAAGTCTCCTTTAAAAAAAAAGAGAGAGGAGAGGAGAGGAGAGGAGAGGAGAGGAGAGGAGAGGAGAGGAGAGGAGAGGAGGGGAGGGGCGGGGGGGAGGGAGGGGGGGGGGG
>WAAF01008817.1:85629-100263 GCA_013400475.1 Tricholaema leucomelas
GAGGAGAGGAGAGGAGAGGAGAGGAGAGGAGAGGGAGAAGGTAAATTTTCATAGAAACATATTTACCTTTCAATCTTCAGCACCACAGACAAAACAGCTTCCCAAATGCAGGTATACAGACTGGTAGAGCCCTTGACAATTTATACAGTCTGATATGTGACCTTCTCACTGCTGCTTTTCAGAAGCTTGACCTTCGGCACCATAAAAATAATTTAGTGGTGTTAAGTCAGCTTTTATTTTGAATGGGTCCGTTTTTGATTGAGAGGAGAGCAAATATTAGGGTTTTTTTCAGCCTGTATAACCCAGTAGTTGCCACCAGTACATCAGGACTGTTGAACAGGAGAAAAAATGGGAAATAATGTTCATGTTCCCTTAAGCCTGATTTGTAACTTAGTAGTATGATGTTAATATAAATGTGAAATGTGAGAATCTCTGTGATGAGAAATGTAATTAACTGTCAATAATTGGTCAATTTGTTACTGTGGCTGCAGTAAGCAGAGCTCTTTCAATTGATCATTTTTGAATATAGAAAATATGTTTGAGTTGTGCTAGGGAGGATACAAATGAGAACAGGCCTTGACTTATTAATCTACTAAACAAAAGCAGAGAAATGAACAAGTGTGTGTGAGAAAACCAACTGAGATGAACGTCAAACCCAGGCACATTTTCTTAGAAAATATGGAATATATTTCTTTAAGTTCTTTATGTGAATGTGAAGGGTTTGTAGCAAATTTTAATTCTCAGGAAGTATCACACTATCACAGTCTCACAGTATCACCAAGGTTGGAAGAGACCTCACAGATCAAGTCCAACCTGTTACCACAGAGCTCAAGGCTAGACCATGGCACCAAGTGCCACGTCCAATCCTGCCTCCAACATCTCCAGGGATGGCGACTCCACCACCTCCCTGGGCAGCCCATTCCAGTAGCCAATGACTCTCTCAGTCAAGAACTTTCTCCTCACCTCGAGCCTAAATTTCCCCTGGCGTAGCTCGAGGCTGTGTCCTCTTGTTCTGGTGCTGGCTGCCTGAGAGAAGAGAGCAACCTCCTCCTGGCTACAACCACCCCTCAGGTAGTTGTAGACAGCAATAAGGTCTGCCCTGAGCCTCCTCTTCTCCAGGCTAAACAACCCCAGCTCCCTCAGCCTCTCCTCGTAGGGCTTGTAATAGCAAAATGTAGCCTAAGATGAAGTAAAAGTCAGTCAAGTCCAAATGCATTTCTGGCATGCACCTGCAATGTATCTTGCACATCTTCAATGAGTAAATTAATGGCCTGGCAGATGACAGAGGAACTGTGAAATCCAGCTGAAGGAGCATTCATGCTCTGTGGGACAGTAATAATATACAATAGCAAACGTATTCCAGTGACCAAAGTGTTTAAGTTATAACAGCTATTGTTCTGTAGTGGAATAATAGAATGGACAAACAGCAAAGAAAACATTCTGACCTCTAAAGCTCTCTGTGATTTTTAAGGAGGAGGAAAATCTCAAAGTGAGTGCCATGTCATTTTCTAAATGTATGTGGAGATAATTGTGATCTCTCCTAAAGACTGGAGGCATTTTAGACAGTGCCATTTTCTTTGCCTCAGTCTGCTCCCATTTGTGAAAATAAATGTGCAAAAGAATAGAATAGAATAGAATCAACCAGGTGGGAAAGACCTCCAAGATCATCCAGTCCAACCTATCACCCAGCCCTATCCAGTCAACCAGACCATGGCACTAAGTGCCCCATCCAGGCTTTGCTTGAACACCTCCAGGGACGGTGACTCCACCACCTCCCTGGGCAGCCCATTCCAATGCCAATCACTCTCTCTGGCAAGAACTTCCTCCTAACATCCAGCCTATACCTCCCCTGGCACAGCTTGAGACTGTGTCCCCTTGTTCTGTTGCTGGTTGTCTGGGAGAAGAGACCAACCCCACCTGGCTACAACCTCCCTTCAGGTAGCTGTAGACTGCAATGAGGTCACCCCATTAGGAAATGGCAGAGTAGTCAGTCACTGGAATGTGATCCCCAGGGAAGTGATGATTGCACCAAGCCTGTCAGAACTGAAGGAGCATCTGGAAAATGACAGAGTATTTCGTTTAGTTTTAGGTAGTCCCACAAGGAGCAGGGAGTTGTACTCGAATGTTTCTTTCAACTCAATGATCCTTCCAACTTGAAATATTCTATGAGCCTATGAATCAATGTGTCTACATCTAATAAGCTATTTTCTGACAGTATTTATAGTGAACCTCAGGTGTGTGCCACTTTTTATCCTTTTTTTGCAGAGTGCACTGTGTTCAGAAGGGACATTTTCTATTTCTGCCACACCACACATAACATTGGCCAGTATATTTCATAGAATCATAGAATGGTTTAGGTTGGAAGGGACCTCAAGGATCATCCAGCTCCAACCCCCTGCCATAGGCAGGGACACCTCCCACTAGAGCAGCTTGCTCAAGGCCTCATCCAGCCTGGCCTTAAACACCTCCAGGGAGGAAGCATCCACAACCTCCCTGGGCAACCTGTGCCAGTGTCTCACCACCCTCACTGTAAAGAACTTCCTCCTAACATCCAGTCTAAATCTCCCCTCTGCCAGTTTAAACCCATTCCCCCTCGTCCTGACATTACCAGACCTTGTCAATAGTCCCTCCCCAGCCTTCCTGTAGGCTCCCTTCAGATACTGCAAAGCCACTCTAAGGTCTCTTCGAAGCCTTCTCTTCTCCAGGCTGCAGAGCCCCAACTCTCTCAGCCTGTCCTCATAGCAGAGCTGCTGCAGCCCTCTGAGCATCTTCGTGGCTCTCCTCTGGACTCGCTTCAGCAGTTCCATGTCCTTCTTGTGCTGGGGGCTCCAGAACTGCACACAGTGCTTAGAATAAGCAAAGACAGACAGGATAAGAATCTCTGCTTTGATAATGTATGAGAAATACATGCTGTGCTCTTTTCCAGAGTCTGTTTTGGTATTCTGTACTTAAAATGTTAATGTGAGTGCAGTTGTATGCAACTGAAACTACCCATGATCAAATGTAGAGCTGAATCAGAACAGGCTCTGAGCACAGTGCCAACACAGAAAAATTCTTGTATTGCCTGCTTGACATGGAGTCTAGAAAGACTAAGTAAACTGCCCTGCAGTTCAAGGCTGCTTGGAACAACTGGTAATGAACTGCCCAGCAGCACAGCTGTGTAAAGCCATGCAAACAGTTCTGTCACAGATCCTGGTTTGACAATGTTTGTGCCAAGAAAGAGGTCAGCTAGGACTCTGGTGCCCTTTTGTCTTCCAGGAACTTCATTGTGGAGCTGTCTCTAAACTCGGTCGACTCTCGAGTACCTGAGTCTTGAAGACCTGAGAGTATAAAAGGCAATGTTTAATCCAAAAGTATAGGAAGTGCAGGTCAGCTTGGAGACCAAAGACTCACCCAATCACAAAAACCTACACAGAACTCAGGATTTTGCAGTCCTCCTTGTTTCTGCTCTTTTATTGGTGTAGGGAATATGTAAATTGTTTTATGTTTGTCCTCATTCTCATTGTGAATCTGGGAGCTGTCTTTCAAAGAGGTACCGAAGCAACCATTCACAGGGAGAGAAATCATATTGCCCAGAGTGAGAAATCGTTTTGCCTAGAGTGATTGCAGCTGAGTGACTGTCAGTGCAGACCTTAGTGCTGTAGCCATCATTTATGGCTTAATTCTCAGTTGTTCTGTGGACTCTCTTTTTTTTGACCCAGTTAAAAGGAGATGTCTGGTCAAAGTCCTTTATAGCCCACCTGGAGCCTTTCAGCAGCAGCATAGTGCTGCTTGGAAGAGACAAATATTGTTGCCTGCAGTGCTGTCTCACTTGTTCACAGACTGTGACAGCAGCATCTGTCACTGCTTTTAATTGTCACTGCAATGTCTGATATCTTATATTCATTTTAACCCGATAGGGACTTAGCATTCACTGTACAGCTAATGATTTCTTAATGCTCCCTCATGGATACTTGATCTGACATAGGCTGATGTAGCCTTCATGTCATAACTGTCAATGATCATATCCCACAGGCCAGCAACAGGTTGGATGGCAATATTTGACAAGGGCTGAAGTCAGTCCTTCACTTGCTCCCAAGCATGCCACATATTCTGCTGCTGAAGGCTGTCTCTGATGATGACAGTGTCTGCATTCTGACTGACTTCAAAAACAAAATGTGCAAGAGTTGGAAGCAAGAATCCACCTGGCCAGAGTATATAAGCTTTCCTTGTGCATGCAGGGATGGAATTTCAAATGTAGAACTTCTGCTGGAGAGAAAACTAACAAGGGATGTGAAGGGCATTAAGAAAAGCTTCTTTAGGGTACAACAGCAAAAAAAAAAACCTAAGTAAAATTCAGGGTAGTTGGGGAAGCTTCCTACTGATCTGGAAAATTGGCTAATTTGCAGAAATGGAAAGGAGGCAAATTCAGGAGCTGACAAGGTGTAGTGTACTCTGCAATGTGCTAAAGGTAGTGCTCATTCTCATCTGCATTATGAAAGGCACTCAGACTCTGTAAGATATTGCTTAAAATACTATTTATTGCAGGCAATGTTTAAAGGAAAAAGAGGATAGTATAGATAACCTACATTTCCCCAGTCAGAGGGAACCATCAGTCAAGGAAGGGCATGCAGTGCAGGTCCCATACATGCAGATAGGTGCTCTTTAGCACCTTGGTCTTTAGAGCTCTTGCAGGGTTTTATAAAGAAGAAAATAACTAAATTAATCTCTACTGTGAAAGAAAAGGATGTTCAGATGAAAACAGGCTGCTTCACTTCATGATAAATGTGATGACACAGGTGATGCAATCACTCATGCCAAATATGAGCTTCCTACAGGTTCCTTCATTCTGGAATGGCAAAGTTCACCCTGCAGCACAGTGGTATGTGCAGCACAGGACAGTATGGGAAGCTATATGGACCACTAACTCCTTGATGTACAGTTGTATTTGAGTTTGAATCACTACTGAAGGCTTCAAAGTAAAACCTCCTGGAAGCACTGTGGGACACATGAAGGAATAAAAGATTACTGGAAAAGCCATCATAGACTTGCCAAGGGCAAATCTCCCCTGACCAACCTTATTGTCTTCTAGGATGGTATGGCTTGTTCTATAAACAAGGAGAAAGCAAAGCATATTGTACACTATGACTTTAGTGAGGCCTTCAGAATATTCTGACCTCCAAGAGCATCTTTGTAGTCAGATTGGAGAGCTATAGACTAAGGAGACAATAATGTGAGTGGAAAATTAGCTGGACTGCCAAGAGCAGCAGGAGCAAGGCTGCTCCGTGAGGACAAGTATAGGTCAAGGATCACCCCTAGGGTGGGTATTGGCCTCACCACTAGGCTGGGCACACCACAAGATCTGGCCACAAGAAGGCAGAACTGAATGCCAATAACAGGGTCCATCATCAACCATGGACACAGCAGAAGAAGAGTCAAGAAGAGGGTCCATCCACAGAGCCTAAGGCCAGCAAGCAGTGAAAAATGGCTGCTCCCTTTGGGACATTTGAGTCACTAACTAGGGCCCAGTTCTATGGAACCTGAGTGAGGAAAGTAGGATAGACCCTGAAATAGTAGTAGGTGCAATCAACCCTTCAAATCCTAAGCAATTCAGCAACAGGGCAAGTCCAAAACCAAGCTGTTGTGTGAGGGATAAATTTAGATGAATCCCCTTGTGCCCAGTCCTCACAGATCAGAGGGTCTAGATGTGACTGGACTTATCTCTTAATAGATATGCCAAACAAGATGTGTTTCTATAGGTCCAACACCAGGTCCACACTAAAGGCTTAGTTCTCCTGTAAGTCTGGTTCCCCTTGGAGGGAGCAGTTGGTTGCAGGAGTAGCACAATTTTCTTGTGGCTGTAGGTCTGACACCAGGTACACAAGCAGCCCAGCTTTGCTGTAGGTTTAGTTGCACTAAGGCAGTCAGATGCATGAAGTTGTTCAAAAAACCCAGGTACTGTATAACTACCTGAAGGGAGGATGTAGCCAGGTGGGGTTGGTTTCTTCTCCCAGGCAACCAGCAACAAAACAAGGGGACACAGTCTCAAGTTGTGCCAGGGGAGGTATAGGCTGGATGTTAGGGGGAAGTTCTTGCCAGAGAGAGTGATTGGTATTGGAATGGGCTGCCCAGGGAGGTGGTGGAGTCACCGTCCCTGGGGGTGTTCAAAAAAGCCTGGCTGAGGCACTTAGTGCCATGGTCTGGTTGACTGGACAGGGCTGGGTGCTAGGTTGGACTGGATGATCTTGGAGGTCTCTTCCAACCTGGTTGATTCTACAATTCTATAAGATTAAGGTAAGAATAGGAGCTGTAGGGTTTACCTTGATTAAGATTAATTAGAAGAAAAGAATAAGCTGTTTAGTGACTTCATATATGAGTACAGACTTGTTTGGAATACCATATCCAAATCCTGGCCTAAACCACTTTTGTAAATAATAACTACCCATTATAATGTATGGTTCAAGTTTTGTGGTGCAGTAACCCAGAATAACATGTTTGGTTTGCAATGCTTTTATTAGAATAAATAGAAGGACCACCAATTAACATTCATAAAGTCATTGATATGCCACTGGAATGACAATGGGAAATTATATGAGTCAGGAAGAAGTTGTACTTAGACATGATGGTTTATGAAGAAATGGCAGGCTTTCTGTATGCTTCCTCAGAACAGGAAGCACAGCCTTGTAGTACCTGCAGCACAAAGAAGCCCAAATGCATTCCTGGAAGGAGAATTCTTTTCTGCAGTTTAGAATTTCATTTCTATGTAGTAGAGGCATCAATTCAAAGACGGTTGCCCAGTAAGTTCAACAGAAAGGAATAGGATTATTCTGACAGATGTGTTTATTTCAGAGAACTTTAATGGAGAAAATAGATTCTAAATAGCAGTGGCAGGCTTTCTTACAAAAATTAGAGCACTGCCTCTGTCTCTCAGCTTATTCAATGACGATGGGAAATATTCCTAAACTATCTTCTGAAATTCTTGGTCAGTCCTGGATTTAAATCCTGACTACAGGTTGTGTAAGCTGAAACACCTGCAACTAAAGACAGGAAAATCTGTGAACTGCTTCAAAAATATCAAGCTACTGAAGGCAGAAAATATTGAAGAGATTATACTACAATACTACAGTAAAGGGGAGCTGCTTCTGATGGGGAGACAAGCATTATTTCCAGCTCCTTTTTCTCCTTAGGGAGAAGAGTATCTACCAATGAAAAGGATGCTGTCGGTGGGGTTGTGTCTGATCAAGAAAAGGAAAGGGTGGTCAGCCCTAAACTCCTCAGTCTCAGGGGAATGTTTGATGTCTCCCACCACATCCTCAGAGCCAGACATACTGGTGCCCTCTTCATTGACTTCCATGTGTGCCTCATGGATGGCCTCAGATAGCTTCAGGCTTTCTGCTGAGGAGATGCCAGACAGATTGGCCAAGGGGCTGAACAGGTCAGTCATACCCAAGGCCACTAAGACAGATGTGAGGTTATATTTCTCTTCAATCTTCATGCGTGGGAGGTACACTTTGACTCTCTTCTTTTCCATCACATTAGGACTGGTCCACTCTGTAAGTTTTTCAAAGCTGACTTTGTTTTCAAGCTGCAAAGAGAGGCAAGGAATGAAATGCCTGAGACAAGAGTGCAGTGGCTTTAACAACTGTGTTTATGCCACTTGTTTTTTTGCCATTTACTTTCTTTGTACTATTAATCTCAAACGTATTTGTTTATCCTGTATGCTTTCTCCTGACTATGACCTATATCTTATTTACCTTCATGAAGGTCTCTAAAGATTTATTAATCAGATCAAGGCTTTTTCTTTTTCTTTTTTTTTTTTTTTGTTGTAAAAATATAGCTCACAGGATATTAGGGGTTGGAAGGGACCCAAGGAGATCATCAACTCCAACCCCCCCTTCCCGAGCAGGACCATACAATCTAGCACAGATCACAGAGGAACGCACCCAGACAGGCCTCAAAAGTCTCCAGAGAAGGAGACTTCACAGCCTCTCTGGGGAGCCTGTTCCAGTGCTTTGTGATCCTTATAGTAAAGAAGTTCCCCCTTGTGTTGAGGTGGAACCTCTTGTGCTGCAACTTACACCCATTGCTCCTTGTCCAATCCCAGGGAGCAGTGAGCAGAGCCTGTCCCCCTCTCGCCTTCAGATACTTAAAAACATTTAGTAAATCCCCTCTTAGTCGTCTCTTCTCCAGACTAAAAAGCCCCAGGTCCCGCAGCCTCTCCTCATCAGCCATGCCCTCCAGTCCTCTAATCATCCTTGTAGCTCTCCACTGAACCCTTTCCAGCAGATCCCTGTCCCTCTTAAACTGGGGAGCCCAAAACTGAATGCAGTATTCAAGATGAGGTCTCAGCAGGGCAGAGCAGAGGGGAAGGAGAACCTCCCTTGATCTGCTGGACACACTCTTCTTAATACATCCCAGGATCCCATTGGCCTTCTTGGCCACAAGAGCACATTGTATGCTATGGTTAACTTGTTAGCCACCAGGACTCCCAGGTCTCTCTCCACAGGGCTGCTCTCTAGCAGATCAACTCCCTATTTCCTACGAGATGACATCTCATAAGAGACATCTCCTATGAGATGACCTCTTCTTTGAAGGGAGGCTGAGAGAGTTGGGATTGTTCAGCCTGGAGAAGAGAAGACTCCAGGGGTACTTTATTGCAACCTTACAGCACCTGAAGGGGGCCTACAAGAATGCCAAGAAGGGACTGTTTACAAAGGCCTATAGTGCTTAGAACGAGGGGCAGTGGTTTTAAATTGGAGAGGGGTAGATTTAGATTGGACATTAGGAAGAAGTTCTTTACTATGAGAGTAATGGAACACTGAAACAGGTTGCCTGGGGAGGTGGCGAAGGCATTCAAAGTCTGGTTTTGCTGGGGTCTGAGCAACCTGATCTAGATGGGGATGTCCCTGATTACTGCAGGAGGGTTGGACTAGATGACCTTCAGAATTCCCTTTCAACCCTGTGCATTCTATGGTTCTATGGATGATGATATGGATCTCAAAACTGTTTCTTCTTGAACATATTTTATTTGTCCCTTCCCTTATTTTAGTTCCTTTCTAATGTTAATTTCCCTGTTTTCCTTTAATCAGCTCTTGGAATGCTTTCCTTATCACTTCCATTTTTTATTTCCCATGGGAAAAGTTTTCTGTCTCCAGGAAGACTGAAATAACATGAAATGAAAAATCAATTCTGCTAGCATGTCCATTTCTGATACCTAGTAGAGATGGTAAATACAGTTACAGCCTTTTCTCCAGAGCACTATACTCCTTTAGCTTTATTTTGTTTGATGGAGTCCAGGGCTCTCCTAAGAGGTCCATCTATACCTAAGTACCTGGTAGCACTGAGGGACTTCCGTGCTGCTCTTCTTGCAGCCCAGCACAACCATTACATAGAATCATAGAATGGTTTAGGTTGGAAGGGACCTCAAGGATCATCCAGCTCCAACCCCCTGCCATAGGCAGGGACACCTCCCACTAGAGCAGCTTGCTCAAGGCCTCATCCAGCCTGGCCTTAAACACCTCCAGGGAGGAAGCATCCACAACCTCCCTGGGCAACCTGTGCCAGTGTCTCACCACCCTCACTGTAAAGAACTTCCTCCTAACATCCAGGATCAATCTCCCCTCTGCCAGTTTAAACCCATTCCCCCTCGTCCTGACATTACCAGACCTTGTCAATAGTCCCTCCCCAGCCTTCCTGTAGGCTCCCTTCAGATACTGCAAAGCCACTCTAAGGTCTCCTCGAAGCCTTCTCTTCTCCAGGCTGCAGAGCCCCAACTCTCTCAGCCTGTCCTCATAGCAGAGCTGCTGCAGCCCTCTGAGCATCTTCGTGGCTCTCCTCTGGACTGGCTCCAGCAGTTCCATGTCCTTCTTGTGCTGGGGGCTCCAGAACTGCACACAGTACTCCAGGTGGGGTCTGAGGAGAGCAGAGTAAAGGGGGAGAATCCCCTCCCTTGCCCTGCTGCCCACACTGCTCTTGCTGCAGCCCAGCACAGGGTTGCTGTCTGGGCTGCATGTGCACACTGCAGGCTCATGTTGAGCTTTTCATCAACCCAGACCCCCAGGTCCTTCTCCTCAGGGCTGCTCTCAGCCATTCACCACCCAGCCTGTATCTGTGCCTGGGATTGCACCGACCCAGGTGCAGGACCTTACACTTGGCCTTGTTAAACGTCATGAGGTTGGCCTGGGCCCACCTCTCCAGCCTGTCCAGGTCCCTCTGGATGGCATCCCTGCCCTCCAGCAAGTCAGCTGTGCCACACAGCTTGGTGTCATCTGCAAACTTGCTGAGGGTGCACTCAATTCCTCTGTCCATATCACTGACAAAGATGTTAAAGAGCACTGGTCCCAGCACTGACCCCTGAGGAACACCACTTGTCACCGGTCGCCAGGTGGACATTGTGCCATTGATCACCACTCTCTGCATGCCACCATCCAGCCAATTCCTTATCCAGTGAGTGCTCCTCCCATCCAGTCTGTGCTTTTCCAGTTTGGTGACCAGAATGTCATGTGGGACAGAGTCGAGTGCCTTACTCAGGTCTACATGGGTACCTGAGGTGTAAATTCGCAGCAAACAACATTCTGATGGTAGATAAGACTCACTGAAGTGGTACTTCTTATGCCCCACCTTACAAAGTCATACCTGCTCCAGGCCAGAAATGTCATCAGGCAACAGTATCAACATGCTCAGCTCTCCACTGGCATATGGAATCTCCAGGATCTTCATTTTCTCTGCAGTCACTTCTGCCACTCTGAAAGTGCTGTTTTGACACATCATTTGCACAGGTTTGCTCTCGTGCTGCATAAAGAGAAGGTAAGATAATGTAACTGGGGAGCAATTCTTTCCCTAGGCAGGCAAATGTATGAGCTCTTCAAAAGAGACAGGACTCAATCTTCAAGCATGCTGCCTTTGAAGAAGAGTATCTCCCTGTTTTCCCCTCTTTCCTGCTGGAGTGCCCTGGAAGCCTAGTCTGTATCTGACAGCTCTTGCAAATGCTCCTTGCACTTAGGTGAGGAAATAAGATTAAAGGATCCAGCTAAATCACATGACCTGTGACAGCAACAGGTTGTATGTGAAACACCTAGACTGCTAACTGTGTGAGCCAGCAGATCATAGAATCATAGAATCAACCAGGTTGGAAGAGACCTCCAAGATCATCCAGTCCAACCTAGCACCCAGCCCTACCGCTCCCTGGGCAGCCCATTCCAATACCAAATCACTCTCTCTGGCAAGAACTTCCTCCTAACATCCAGCCTATACTTCCTCTGTCCTGCCCCGAACCTGTGTCCATTCCCTCCTACCTCTGTCACATTGAAGGGTACTTCCTGAGTGTCTTCTTTTTTAAAGGAGGTCTTCCATATCCCTTTGAAGTACACAGCATTCACAAATACCAGTGCAGTATCAAGGCCAACAGATCCTGGCACAATGAAGTCTTTTATTTGTCCTTTAAGAAAGAAAGAAGACAGAGAGTAGGGAAGATGCACCACCTCTGGTGCACACAAATGCCTGCAATGTGGAGAGTCACCTTGTAGAGGTTTTTTTTCCATAGCAGTAAACAACCTGTGTCTTACTTCACTCATGTTTTTTGGACTTTGTGGGGAAAAGAAGACAAAGGTACAGATTATGGTAGGTAGTGGAAAGTATTTGCTACCCATTTGTCCTTACCATCTGTCTGTTTCTCCACCCAGGAATTAATGAACCGTCTTACTTCCTCTGCAGCTGTTTTGAAGTTAACTTCTTTCAGCTCTGCTTCATAGAAATCCTTTACACACCGTAAGTATTCCTGTAAGCAGAAGGATTGCAGCTGTCAGACTCCTGATAACTTGAAAATGTGAATGTGAAATGAAAGACTGTGTGTGGTGGTTTGGGTGTCCCCCACCACACTTTAGACATCACCCAGACTAGGCTCAGTCAGCTCTGGAAATATGAATGAAGCTTATATTTACAGCTGGCACAATGTACAAACAGATATTTACAGTATATACAGTTATAGACAGAAATAGACAAGGTAAAAAGGTGATGCAGACACAACTCCCCTCCCAGAAACCTGAGTCCCCAGGAGGGGCTCTCAACCACCCCCTCACCTTCCCCCTACCCCTCTCAACCTTACCCCAGTCCCAAGGAAGACATAGAGGTTCGGCCAGGGGGATTAAGAAGCAAAGGTGAATCAGCCAAAGCAAATGTAGGGTGAGGTTAGAGAGTAAGATGGAGTTCAGCCAGCAGCCTCAGCTCCCCAGCAGGCGAAGAGCCGAGAGCAAAGTTGAGAGCGAAGTGCTGAGTGAAGTGACTTTATCTATGTTTTCCTTTTCCTTTTTTACACATCTCAGCAAGGCTATGAGGGAAGTAGACATCACCACTGTTTTCATTTTACAGCCTGTGATCTAGTCCTTCTCACCAAAACATTCTAGCTAGCTTCAAACTAGCACAGTGTGACATGAAGCAGAATGTTTCAAGGAACAGTGACATTTTACCCACGTTTGAACATGTCAGTCACAGCTGACTTCCTTCAATTCAATCTTAGAGATGGACAGGAAAGACTTAGGCCTGGAACTTTTCTTTCAAATATAAGTCTAAGTTAAAATTTGGAAATATTTTCTTCATTTTACCAGAAAAAACTTCAGTTTAACAAAGGATTTTTAAGGATATTTTGAAGGATTTGTGCCCTTTTTTAAGTTTTTTTTTTTTAAACACTGTGCTCTTAATATCCTCAGATTGCAAGAACACATCCAGAGAAGGGCAACAAGGCTGGTGAGGGGCCTGGAACACAAACCCTATGAGGAGAGGCTGAGGGAGCTGGGGGTGTTTAGCCTGGAGAAGAGGAGGCTCAGGGCAGACCTCACTGCTGTCTACAACTCCCTGAAGGGAGGTTGTAGCCAGGTGGGGTTGGTCTCTTCTCCCAGACAACCAGCAACAGAACAAGGGGACACAGTCTCAAGTTGTGCCNATTCTATTCTATTCTATTCTATTCTATTCTATTCTATTCTATTCTATTCTATTCTATTCTATTCTATTCTGTTCTGTTCTGTTCTATTCTATTCTAACAAAGCTTCCATTCACTGGGAAGGGTTGATATTTGGGTTTGAAAAAAAAAAGCAATTTTGAAAATTTTAGTTTTTTTTTTTTTCATGTCTTAAAATGTACTAAAAGTCACATTTTTTCCCCCCTAAAAGCTGTTTTCTAGAAAATGAACAGCAATCTTAATTACATCCAGTGACTGCTGCAACATGAGCATATTTTATGCCTTTATACTTTTCCTCAACGCCACCTAATAGCCAGATGAAGGTTCAAACTTGTTCTGAGCTCTTCTCTGAGCTCTTCATGGCTCACAATCACAGCTTCATCAGCAATGGGACATTTTTGTTGCTGCTTGCCTAGAGTGGATTCAGAGGGGCCTTTGTGAGGGATCTTACTGAAGCCATAGTGCTACTCACCGGAAGAACAGGGTATGTTTTTTCAATGTAGAGTCTGTCAGCAATCTTGAGCGAGTATGAAGCATTTGGCTTGGTGATGTCTAAGAGGAGGTCCTTCAAGGAATTGCGGATGTATTCTGGAGCGCCACACTGAGGTGGTGACATGAAAATAGGAAGATATATTGCATTAGCTGCTTCTTATCTAGGACATGAGACTCTAAAGGGTTGTCTCTGTCAGTTAAGACTCATGCTGCAGCAAAGTCGTGCTCCATAGGCATAGGGTTGTCACTTTTGAGACAGCAGGTGCTATGGTGGTGGTGCACTGAGCTAACAAGTTCAGCCTTCTCATAAGAAGTGTCCTGAAATGTCCTTTTTGCAAAAGTGAAATTGTGTTCCTGTCACTGAGACTTGTGGGCTTTTCCTTGCTCAGCATCCCCCTCTCCTGCTCTGGAGTCTCTCAGCTGCAAATCTAACTGCTCTACCCTGACTCTAGATGCTGAGCCCTTATCCTGTGCTGTTCCCCAGCAGCACCCTGGTGCCCAAAGCAACCTACTCCACAGAGTCACTTGTTCTGGTGCAAAATGTGCAACCTGCCTTCTTTCCCTGCTTTTTAACAAATCAGTGAGTTATACCTTCCTTTCCTCAGGTCTTCTCCATTCAAGAGCACTACCATATTTTTGGCAGGGTCTGAAGCTGCCAGGAGGAGAGACAGAACAGTTCTAGTTTTGTTCTGAGGAGAAAATAAGACAAAAAGGGAGATCAAGCTATTTCTCTACCTGGGAATCAGTAGTGTCTCCAATTCCTGTACCATTGTCAAAGTGGAGAACCTGAAAGAGAAAATGTCAGTGGCAGAAATTATAAGCATGACCAAAATTGGAGGTGTTCAAGAAAAGACTGGATGAGGCACTTAGTGTCATGGTCAAGGTGATTGGACAGGGCTGGGTGCTAGGTTGGACTGGATGAGCTTGGAGGTCTCTTCCAACCTGGTTGATTCTATTCTATTCTATTCCAAAAAAATGATGTAAATTTGAGATTTACACATGATGCTTGAGGTAAAGTTTTTGGCTCAAGAGAAAAAAAAAGTGCTAACTGAGAACACAGCTGAACTAAAAAATTTACAAGTGATCTTTTGACTGGTTTATGTCCCCTGTGGTCTTCTTGGAAACTTTAAATGCCACTTTTTTCATAGAATCATAGAATGGGTTGGGTTAGAAGGCACCCTGAAGATCATCCAGTGCCAATCCCCTGCCAT